>JAQBSW010004504.1:0-68581 GCA_029291075.1 Eudiplozoon nipponicum | reverse complement strand
TTATTATTCGGCATCTGAGGTTGTATCCAGACCACCTTCAACAGAATAGCATTGTTCTGTCTTTCAGTATGAAGTTCGAACCCTCTAAATGTAAGATACTCTACATGATGAACTATCTCTCATTTAAACGCTACGGCTTCAAAGTGCAGATCTGGAAGTAATTTACAGGATAACATGTCTTGGTAGTTGTATCAATAGCTCTGGCAATATTGGTGACGTAGTGAATGTAAGAATCGCACAAGCTAAAGTAACTTTCTTCCTCCTTCGACATTCGTGAAGAAATGCGAGTATCTCACCATGCCTTAATTTAATTGCGTTTGTTGCATTTTTATGTGCAGTTTTATAGTGAAATTAGTGATAGTTCGTTTTTTAGAGTTGAAGATCTTAAATGCTTAAAGGTATTCGACCACCGTTGTTTCAGAAGCTTAGTACATACATGTAGCTAACAAAATAGTAGGCAACACTGAAATCCGTGGATGTAATTTTAGATAGGTCAACAGTCGCTCCTTGTAAGAAAAAAAAATAATGCCTCATCAACTGCGCAGTCGCGTTCACGTCTTGCGTATGCCTGCAGTTCGATTTCCCAGTAGATGATTATTTTTTTATCCTGTGCCAGATCATCGTAAGAAACAAGGTGGACAGATTTTTACTTGGCAGCAACAGGTAATGTCAAATAAAATTAAATTAGGTAGTGTCGTACCCGCTCCTCTGCCATGATAAGGTCCACGGTTGCATCATAGTTCTCGTTTGGAATCTCTGGGCCATATAGCATGAAATCAAGCTGTGTGGCGATCTCGTTGCCGATTATTTGTAGAATCAACTTAACGCCATTTTCTTGGTTAGTAAGTGTTAATGCGAATTTCTGTCGTGTTTTTGACGCGATGCAACGATGGCCTATAGGAAACTGTATTGTCGATGTCGCTTTACCTTAAAGCTGACGTGGCCCTAATAGTGTTGCGTAGATATCTTGGTTGCCTAATTTTTGTGTGTTAGGTAAATATCTGCATCTGAACGATATCTGTACTTTATAAATCACTCTCCTTTAACAGTTTTTGTTTCGATGATTTATTAAACAAGAAATGATTTCGCGGGTGATGGTAACAGTTCTTTAAATCAAGTTTGCGAGCTTTAAGTAAATACCAATCCAATTATATTTAGCGAATCGTCTAAAGACATAGCAAAACTATCATCGGTACTGACGCGTTTTGACCTTCCATGATCATTATCAGAGTACGGTGGCAAACTGACTAGTGATGTTCAAACCTCGTGCATATATATGGAATGCAAAACTAGATATGCGGCTCTGACCTCTACTAATCGGGCATAAATTGTACTTGACTGGATATGTCGGCTGCGCAATTTCTCTGCAGTCACGAACATTATTGTTTTTGAAGCTTTGGCACATATGTAACAACAATAAAATAAAACAATCAATGATTGCACGTTTGGTGGTAAAAATTCTTTAAATCAAATTCGCGAGATTCATTTAAACGCCAATCCCATTGTATTAATCAGCCATCGAACAACATAGCAAAACTACCGTCTGTCAGACTAGCGGTAGTTTTGTTAGATGATTTATTATTATTATTTTTCATTTTTATTATTTATTTTTATGTTTTCTTCCCTGAAGTTTATATGAAATTGAAATATCAGCTATTAAATATTGCTGTATTTCTGCCGGTGATGAAGATAATTTGGACTTTCATATTACGGAATACCATTCTTATTTATGCGTTAATTAATTCACAATTCCTTTATTTGTGATGTAATTATAAATCGAACAAATTTTTCCCTCTATGTATTTTGTCTTATGTCTGAAAAATGTTAAGTATAATAATGCGCACACAAGCGAGATAAAGAATGAAATCACGTGAATTCTGGTTAGCTTAAAAGTGCAAATAGGTTTCCTTTTTGTATCCGTTAGACAATACTAGAAATTCTCTTATTTACATATGATTGAAATATATTTAGAACAATTTTCGCATATCTGGGAATAAATAAATAGTTACTTCTCGTGTTTCTCTTTATATAACCATGTCGCTTTGAAACCATCTTTTAAAGCTTTTACTTCTTCCTTCATTTTTATGGAATTTTTTAAATTTATAATTTCGCTCTTGAACGATGAATGTAGCTCTTGCATACAGTACAGCTCTAATCAAACTCTTCAGATGCATAGAATATAATATCACTAAGCCTGAATAAAATGAAACCGTTTTACCTTTATGAAATATTGTAAAAGTGAAAGATTGAAAAACATAGTATGGTCATAAAATACGCCCTCCTTTCATTTCGGAAATGACTAAAGATACAAAGGCTTTTAAATATATATTTCGTACTTATAACATTTGCAAGTATCGTAGTCACAGGATTTTCCAGTCCGACGAAAAGCAGTCCTAGTTAGTCATACCGAAAAGGATAGCGTCAACTCTACCAGTACTAACTATATACATTCATCTCTTCTTATATTATGCCTATAATTCGGTTTTACTGCGCATTTAAAGCTTGAAGTGAAAGGTGTGTTGGCCTAATCTGTACAAGCGTATTAGTCACGGAAAGTGAGTTTTAACTGCAAAAAAATATTTTGGTAAATGGCACTTCTTAACTAGATTCAATGAACCGATAGCACTCGTCAGCCTTTTAGTTTATAATGGTATTAACTTATTTCAAACATAAGCATAAATCTAGATTTTCGGCACAGCGAGGTCAAGAGGAGCTTCTACAGATTGGGCATAATTAACAAGGCCTCTCCACTTAACCCTGTTTTCTGTTAGACTACCTCGGTCTTTCGCTTACTTAGTATCTCTTTGTTAGAGAGACACAACCTAAAATGATTGCATGCCACATCGCCCGGTGCGCAGGATAAAATGGTCGCCTTATCTGCTGTGTGTTGCGGAGTGGATAATGGAAAACAGGCTACTAATGGAGGGCATGAAGTTGCGGTGTATATAGTTAAAGATTCTTCCTGCATATCTGAGGAGGAACCAATATTGGTCTTCTGGATATTCTCAAATTAATAAACGACTTTATTTTGACTATTTTATTTATACAGATTTAGGAGTTTGAACACGTATACTTAACTGTAATTGGTTTCAAACAATGTTTATACGTGCTTTGACATATTATACTGTTGCTATTGAATTTATTTTCTGTAATGCTGAAAAGTCATCCTCAGTCACAAATAGGAAAATGGTTGATACATCTCAACATGTGGCTTTCAGGTAAAATCAGTTAAACAAGACAAGAAGCAATTACACTTAAATCGTGCTGTTATTATTTGATCTGTAGCTACTAAAGGTGACGTGATGAAACTTTTCAAAATTATCAAACACTAAATAAAGAATCTTGTTACAAGATGGATTATCCAGAAGAAATAGGCGAACGACTGTAGAATAGTATTAGCCAAACTCCAAAATATGTCCATTTTAGAAAGCATATTACCGAAAGGCAGAAATTTTAAATTCCTCACGTTAGCTTCTTCATAAAATCAAATTAGGTGCATTTGACCACATCTGCGTATCTTATTAGTGTAATGAAATTTAAAAACTCGTAAACGTACATTTTGCTACGAAATACTGTTCGGTGATACTAAGCGTCATTTTTTCTAAGACTCCTCTCTTACCACCACTAAATCTGACTGAGGTGCAGATATATCGAATCATGTCAGGTGGTGGCGAGGAAATAAAGGTCTTGTAGAGTGTGATTATGAGCATCTCGTCACGTTTTTGAGAGAATAGGCAATTGATTATTCACATTTCATTTGTCACGATAATGCCAAGCGTATTTCCAATCCCATTTACGGCGAAATTTGTGATTAATCAATGTTCTTGACGAATCTTATCAGAGAGGCTGTCGTACACTTTTAGATTGCTTGAGTTAGAACTCGTTTAGAAATTCACTGCTAAGTAACATATTTATCTACCTGCAAAACAAGAAGGTTATAAGATCCGTTTACTCTTCCTGCATATGGACTATTATGATTACATTTACACCCACACAAGCACAAATAAAAACGTATATTCGTGTCTATATATTCTGTGAAATAATATATTTAGTTTTTTCATTCGGTTTAAACATATCATGGATATTTTTAAGGTTGGAAATTTAACTACGTATTTCATATTATACATAATGAGCAGAAACACTCAGTTGTGCTTTTGTAAAGTTGTTTGCATAAAATATTTGTCTATTTTTAAACATATTTCATTATTAAAATTCGACACATACGCAAAATTATGTCTGTTGGAACACTGATGTTTGGCTGGCTTAAGCCTAACACATCACCTTGGACAAAGCTTTTTTAACTTGATTTAATAATGAATATCAATATTTAAAAAAAAGTGAATCTGACTAGTTTGTGTCAAGTGGATAAATAAATAATATTTATTTGATAACTAAATGACAGAAACAATTAAAGTCACTTACATCCAAATTGGGTAGTATAGGATCCACTCGTCTGCCGGGATGGGGTCCTCGTGCACATCACAGTTCTTGGTTAGAAACTCTTAGCGATATGGCAGCGAATCGAGCTCAGTGGCGATCTTGTTGCAATGTATAGTAGAATCATCTTCGTAACTTTCTTTTCTTAGTAGGAACAAAGTTAGCTGCGAGGTTCGGTTTGTTTATGATGTGATACGGTGAAATCCGCAAAGGAAGCTGTGTTGCTGATGTCCTTGCGAATTCTAACTTGGCCATAATGGTGCTGTGGAGAGGTTTAGTTTGCCTCATTTCTGTGGGTTATCCTGATAAATTTACTCATAGTAGCAAGGTTTTCCTTCTCTCTCTACCCCTCTCCCTCTCTCGTAAATCTCAATTATAATTTATCTAAATTCACTTTTTTTTCACTTTTGGTTATATGGCAGTGAAACATTAGTCACTTGACTTTTGTGTGGCTGGAAATGATGATGATGATATGTAAATTATGATGACACTATTGTGTATACATATATATATATATATATATATATATATATATATATATATATATATACAACTGCATTGTGTAATGTAGACCGGTTTTGTACTTGCTGGGAACTCATCACTTACTGTCCAGTATTTACTTGGAATGGGATAATTAGTTTTTTTGGTTAGTGCAACAAACACCTATGCAGCCGTGTCGGGGTTCGAACTCCGTACGCGGCAAATTCTTGACAGTACTTGATGAGATTTCAATAAAGACGAAATCGGTCTGCTGGATAAATTGACTTTTCTGCTTTACATAATGCTTTGTTTAGAATAATCAATTTATGTTTATAATAGAACTGTTGATTATATCCAGATCGCAGCCTTGATTTAAATAAGCACTTTTTATCACCGCCCCCGTAACCAATATTCTTTTAATTAAGATATGTAAATGGCTTATTTTTAGGCGTTATGCAACATTATTTGCAGACTATTTCGTAGACAGATTGTGAGAAACGCTTGTGCATTATCTTAATCACTAGCATAATTATTTCTTTAAACACGTGTTCAGTTATTCACTCAAATATTAAATAGGGAAAATATTTTCATATTTTATGCTGCTTCGGAGTGATAACGCCATATCAAACAGTATCTGCGTTGTAAAATTTCTTTTCAAATATCTTCCTTTTATCATTATTACAACAAAAGGTGTTGTTCCCATTTTTACTTATTTAATAAATTTTTTGGTTTTATTTATACGTATTAATAATGATAAAACGAAAATGGATTTAATTATATTTTCCGAATGAATTTGATATATTACAGTGTGTTTTAAAGAACTCTGTGTCATTCAATAAAATTCTTGCCGGATTGCGCTCCATACTTACCTTCCAGTACAGACAGTAAATCCGCCTTGAAAAAAGAATATTATTCAACAAATGAATTGATTATTCTTAAATAAATTTATTTTCCTTTCGTATGAGATAATTTTTAACGTTTTGAATTAAATTGCTTATGGTGAAAGCGCACAATATCTCGAGAACGGTTTTTATACATCATAATTAATTTATATGACTGTATGATTGAAAATGATAAAAAGTTTACTTTATTTGCACCCGGTGAGATGCATATTTGAGACAGAAAAATTGACGTGTATGTTTTTGATAAGTAACAATTACATTATATCAACAATTTATTTAAATATTCTGATTGCTCGATTTTTACCTTATTTAAAAAAAATCTTTATTGTAACTTTAATTTTTTTGATTCGCTGTCATAGTGAAGAGTGAAGCATACAAAATCTGTTCTTAATGTGTATTAACTTATCTTAAGATTATTTTGCAAATTATATGTTTGTTAGTTGAGTCTCCATCCGTCCAAACAATTTACGCTTTAGTTTTTCAGTAATTGAGTTTCCTATAACTTCTTGAACCAACCGTTACTGAGCTGAACTCCTTCGTAAATTAACAATAGCTTTATTTGACATTCCTTCGTTAAAATAGTAATAAGAACTTTATCAGCTTAGCTGCAAAGCTCGAATGTAGTAACGCGATATTAAAAATCTTTCCCCCTATAACACTACGTTTATTTAGTGTATTTTAAAACTTTATTTGTATGGAAGCTGTACGTTACATTGCCTTATGCGAGTGTGATTCGTCTAATTGGGTGCTAACCTATAACATCTTGATTGGGACATAGTGACCGGTAACTGTTCTTTTTGTTGTTAGCATCTACCACTCCTCAAAAAAGAACCATGGATTTACAAAAGAAAAATTATATGCTTCGTTTTTTAACTTCTTTTAGAGCTTAGTAATTTCGTCGCATTAAAATATTTAAGGTACACACGAAAGACAACTGTTGTATGATAGACCGTGGCCAACTGAACTGTTCCAATAAGGATGAAACCGGTCTACTGAATGAACTGCCTTTTCTACATTATACAACACTTAGTTTGTATATATATATATTTTTTTACTGCGGCTGACTCCTTTTGGAGGATAAGCCGGCTCCATAGAAATCCCGGATTATACCTCTCCATGCCGGGCGGTTGGCAGCCATTTCGGAACATCGAACATTCCAACACCCGAAATAAATAATATTTGATATCGACATTAACGACTGTTTCTCTTTGATTGCTGGTAAAGGCAAGTGTGTTACCATAAATGACACTCGTAGTTTGGCTGCATTAAATGTGCGTGTCAATGCTGCTTCAACTTTATTTTGTGCCATTCGGGAAACTGCATCCCCCTTAAATGGGATGTTTAGGTAGACGGTTTTCTTTTCTGGCCCATAATACGTCTGTTTCTGGTTAACTCCTCTTTTAATAATTGATTCAATTAATTGTCTGGGATAGCCATTAGACATTAAATCGTTAATTGCTTTATTATATTCATTTTCTCTAGAATCTTGACTAACCAATCTGTCAATTCTTGAAAAGCAACCACGAACTGTTGATAATTTATATTGAAATGGCACAAAACCGCTGTAATGCAAATACTGTGCAGACCATGTTGGTTTATGGTAAATTGTTCTATTTAATTTACCATTAGTTTCTTTCTTTAATAGTACATCTAGGAAAGGCAGACAGTCATCTTTCTCGTGCTCTGACGTGAAAGCCGATATTCTTATGTGCTTTGTTGAAACTTTGAAGCAATGTTCGTGATTGCGACCTGTTCTTAAGTACAAGAAATATATCATCCACGTACCGTATATATTGAGCACATTTACTTATGTCACTCTTTAATGATGTATTTTCTAGGTGCCCTAGAAAAATCTCAGCCAACACTGGAGATAAGGGGCTTCCCATTGCGACACCATCAGTCTGTTTGTAGATGTTTCCATTAAAACGAAATCGTACGTCTTTCGTGCATAATAAGATAAGCTTGCGTAGAGTTTGACCTGGCACCGGCGATGGTAATATATCGTGTTCTACCGCTTTGACTATAATGTCAATGGTTTCATCAATTGGAACATTTGTAAACAAAGACGTAACATCAAAAGATACCATAATCTTGTTTTTAACATTTATATCTTGAATTTTGTTTACAAACTCAAACGAATCGGCAACCGAATGATTACCTAGTAGTTTACGTAATGGTTCAAGTAAACGAACTAGCCATTTAGCTAGTGCATGAAACGGAGAATTTACCATTGATAAAATTGGCCTCATGGGACAACCTCTTTTGTGTGTTTTTGGTAATCCGTACATTATTGGTGTAGATGATCCAACTGGCTTGAGCTTCTGTGCAGTGGCCTCATCAATAAAACCGGCATCTGTCAAAATCTTAATTTCATTTATTACTTTGCGCTCCACCTTGTCTATTTCATCTGATTTATCGTCTAGACGTGTGAATTTTGTATTGTTATTTAACACGTTTTCCATCTTTTGTCCGTATTCAGATTTGTCCATTATAACTGCGCTCTTTCCTTTATCAGCGCGTAGTATTTTGATGTCTGCATTTCTGCTGATATTTCTAAGTGCATTTAGATGCTGCTGTGTCAACGCATGCTGCTCTGCACATTTAGACGATTTAGTCTACCTAAACATCCCATTTAAGGGGGATGCAGTTTCCCGAATGGCACAAAATAAAGTTGAAGCAGCTTTAACACGCACATTTAATGCAACCAAACTACGAGTGTTATTTAGGGTAACACACTTGCCTTTACCAACAATCAAAGAGAAACAGCCGTTAATGTCGATATCAAATATTATTTACCAATATACATGCGCAAGTTGTCGATCAACTTACGTAGGCCGATCGACCAGACGGTTAATTACTCGAATGAGAGAACATTGCTACTTGAACGCCTGTTTTAAATCAAATGGTGAATACACGTCTGCTATTGCGCAACACATCATCGAAACAACGCACGTATGTTCTCCAGACGTAGCATTCAAAGTAATTACTAAATGCAAAAACAAAAGGGAGCTAGCCACATACGAAGCCTTATGGATAAACAAATTGCAGCCGGATTTATGTAAGCAGAAGAAGCACGTACAAGCATTAAGCTTGAACTAGATGTGACGCACCCAATTTGATTGGTTTCTATTTTCCACACTCTCTCTATGTTCAAATATTTCTATCTTATTTTGCTTTCCAATTTATATATAAAGATATGTTCATGAGTAGATATTTGAGAAGACCATGAGAAAAAATTTTCCTACTCGTAAAATTTCCACACTGTTTTTTCACACAGGAAGATTACAATAGATTTAACCAGCTTTCAAGTTCAAAATATATACTACCATAACCTACTCTGCTCTCTCTTTCTCTACAGTGGATGGGTGTTTGTATCAACCTTGATTTAAATAAATAAGAATTATTGGTGTTTGATATACAATGCTCCAAAATGTTTAAGAATTATTCTGACCACGCTTTGTGAAGAAATGAGAAGTTGTCTGTGTCTACTTGAATTCCTGTTTGAAATTTATGATCAGAAATTGTTTATTTAGCGAAAGACGCTACTCCTATTGAATAGCTGCTTCTTGATTCATTCTATTTATGTGCTACAGTATTTACTTTTAAAGTGAGAACAATAGATTTTGAGATAGAAGGATGAGCTTTATATAAACTTTCAGAGTATTATTTTTGTATGCGAAGATAAAGAATAATTTTATGAAACGCAAGTAAAATTTCTTTCTATTTTTTCCCCTCAAATATCCATATATATAGAATTGAAATCTAATTGTAGGATTTTTATTACATATGTTACCAGTATAAATTAAGCAGCGGCAATTCATCCAGTAGACCGATTTCGTTCTTGGTAAAAACTCGTTGAGCGCTGTCTAGAATTTGCCGCGGACAGTAGATGAACCGCAGCACATTTGATTCAGTGTGGGCCTTTGTCCGTTGCGCCACGCTTGCTGCATACTGCACGCAATTTTCAGTTATATACTAACTTATGTCTGTAAATGTATCGCTGGATTTTATTATATCTTCCTTCAGTATATATTTAATATAAGTCAAAACAAACTGAAAATTAAAACTGGGGGGCAAGTAAATTAGATTTGATAATTATCTTGAAGGCCTTAACTGGCGAATTTGTGAGCGAGCTTTAAATGATTTTTTGCGCTGTTGCCGAGATGTATTCACAATAAGATTTGGTACAGAAGTTTAAATTGCGTTTTTAGTTTACACCTGTGCACCTCAAGATTTTTTTGATACCCTGCCCACATGTGGATTCTTGGTAATTTAGGACGTTGTTTTGATTCGTTTTGACAACTGTTCGCTCATAAACCACAATGCTGGCAGGTTTCTTACTTGTCAATTTGATGGTGTCGTGAGTATAATAATAAAAGTGGACTCAGAAAAGACCATCCGTAAATAGACGTAATATAAATGTGGACAGAGGACATTATTAGTCTTGTTGCACAAAATATGGATCTGGTAATTGATCAATATCTTGTCATGTAAATAGTTCCCTTTAAACCTACTTTGGCATTGTGAAAAACAAAATTTGAGATTGAGATTACTGGTTTTTGCTCTTCAATTGCTGGCTATAGGAAATTCTTTAAATTATATTTCTCTCATAGTTTAGTTGCATAAATTGTATGCGATGAAGCAATTTTTTCTTTATATGTTGTTGTACAATTAGCACACTGAAAAAGATTTTTATTTTTTATCTCGTCAAAAACTCGTTTTTTCTGAATGTCTTCTTAGTTACTACCTCAATCGAATGTCCATGTTAGACATTAGAAATTGAAACAATTTGTGCTTTATCTTTTTCATCGTTTGAATATGCACTAACTAGTTTATAAATTATTGAAAAGCAGTTGGGAACCGTTAACAATTTATTTTTGAAAGGCAGAAAACTGTCATAAATATTGTGCAAGCTAGGTCGGCTTATATTTAATTGTACTTTTCAGCCAGTACCCATAGAAATTCCAACCTGACGACTGGGGCATGAGATAGTCAGACCTGGAATGATAGCATGAACCTGCCGGGTGTAATGGGACACAGCCATCAGTCCGTTTCACGTAAAACTCGGCGTTCGGTCTAATTACGAAGTAACACTTCGTGCAAAATGTTTAGTGACGGCATGACAGCAATCGTGCCAGATGCGAGGATGAGATATCCTCTGCTGAAGTAAACTAGCTACTAGTATCTAAGAGAAGAAAACTCAGAATACAAACCGTCGCCGCTACGTATTGACGACCTAGTGTTCCTTTACAGTCCACATATAACCAAGAACGATACGAATTATAATGGTTACATACTACATCAAGCGTTACGACGTATACAAATTTTCGACTTATCTACCGAGTCTTACAGGATAGACAAGCGAAATCAGGCTACTGCAGACTTCTTCATTTTCGATTCTGCCTCTTTTCCTTCTTTTTCCTCTTCTCAATCTAATAATAACGCTATTTCAGATCCTATAAATTTGGTGGGTGTTGATCATACCACTGCGTCCAATATCAAATTTCCAAATATCGAACATAGTTCAAGTAGACAACCATTCATTAAACATAGGTTAGGCCTTAATGTCGGCGCATTTAATGTGCGAAAATAGTTGCACCATCCCTATCTATGCGTTATTGGCTTTGAACATCTGGTTCCACAGAGTTCTCTCAAGCCGGTAAATGGGGCGGTGGTATTGTTCTTAGCGCACAAGCTGAAGCTTGTCTAATTGATTGGATCTCTTTAAATAGTCGGCTGTGTGCGGAACGTTTAAATACATCTAAAATCAATAAAAACCGTTCTCAACGTTGCCTCTTTGTTGTATTTGCTTATGCTCCTACCGAACGCAACACTGACGAAAGTACGACACTTTTTACACCGAACTAAGCCTCTTATTAAGTAGAGCATGAAGTTCAGATAAAGTCTTTGTTATGGGTGACATGAATGCTCAAGTTGGGCGCTTAATCAGTGCAGAATTTCATTTAGGCGGAAGATACACTTTAAGCTCGACGCGCAACGATAATGGTGAGCGGCTTTTGGATAGATGCGCTGAACATAGATTATATTTAAGTAGTACAAACTTCAGACGTAGTGTTAGACGTTGCGCTACATGGCGTCCTCCAGCACCCAGACAAATGTGAACTCAAATAGATAATGTAGCAATTAGCTATAGATGGCGTGGATGCGTCCAGAATTGCTGTTCTTTTTGTTACACTCATGTCGACTCGGACCATACAATTATCCGTTGTAGATTTTAACGTTTTTTTCCGGGAAAATAAATAAGAATAAACCCCAAATTGATGTAGGCAAGCTAGTACGACCAATCTTTCCGACAAAAATATAAAGATATTTTAAAGTCTAAGCTTGATAGCGAAAATCCTAATGTACTTTGATCAAAACCAGATATTGCATGCCCCGTAGAAATAATAATTGGCTCTCTGTAAAATCTATAGAGATACTCGAAACAAGGCGCCAAATTCAACCTGGCTCGGCTCATAATAATACTCGTCGCAATATAAGACGCTAAAAGTCGATCTCGAAAACTTTTGGACCACAAAGGCTGAAGAAATGAAAAAGGCGTTCGCGTCAGGTAATATTCGTTGTTTCTTCCAACTTATTCGAGCAACAGGTCCGAGAAAATTAAAAATTAGTGAAACTATAAATGATAATAACAACCATTTAATAACCGATAAAATATATTGTCATGATAGGTGGGCTGAACATTTCAAAGGTCAATTTTCTTGGGCAATCGCGTCAGTTCCGTTTCCCGAAAGTATGCCTGCATCAACAGTGCGGATTGTTAGTCTAGAAGAACTATCAGAGTTAGAAGTAAGCGATGCAATCCTATCTCTTAAACGGCGCAAAGCCGCAAGCCCCGATGATTTGCTTCCAGGATTATTTAAGAATGGTGGCAATATAATTTTGGGAACGATGACCAAATCTTTTCATAATATATGTTATGAGGAAACTGTGCCATTTGATTGGAATGGGTCGACCATCATTCCTATCTTCGAAGTAGGCAATCGTAATTCGCGCGATAACCATCCTCGTATAAGTTTGACTCCAGTCGTATCGAGGTTATTTGCTTCGATTATCCTTCGTCGTATTAGTGCTTCACGTGAATAACATAAAAGAGAAGAACAGGCCGGATTGCGCTCAGGACGAGGTTGTATAGATAATATTTTTACGTTAAGGCAAGCTCTTAAGCAGAGACATTTATATCACCGTCTCACAATAGCCGTCTTTCTTGGCATCAAGGGTGTATTTGATTCGGTGGATCGCAATGCTTTATTCCATATTCTGGAGAAAATTGATGTGCCCACGAAATTTGTTCATATTATACCTTCTGTCTACACAAATACTTATTGTCGCGTTAAGGTCTACAACGAATTAGCGCATAACTTTACAACCAGCAGTGGTGTTCGTCAAGGTTGTCCACTTCCCCCTTTTTGTTTAATTTTGTAATCAATGCTATTATGAACAACACTTCAACACATTCAGGATGCAGGTATTGAGGTTCTTCCGGGCGGTAAACTAGTCGATCTTGACTATGCAGACGATATCGTATTATTATTCGACAATTAAGATGCTGCCCAGGCCACTTTGAATAGCTTAGCAGACTTTGTTTCGTCTTTCGGTATGAATTTCGTACCCTCTAAATATAAGATACTGTTGCAGAATCACCCACGACTCACTCTAACGTTGCGACTGCAGAATGAAGATCTAGACATAGTTGACAGGTTTAAATATCTTGGGAGCTCTATCAATAACTTGGGCAATGTGACCGACGAAGTGAGAATTAGAATCGCGAAAGCTAGAGTAGCTTTCTCGAACCTTCTTCATTTATGGATAAACGCGAATATTTCACTTTGCCTTAAAGGTCGTTTTTACAATGCATCTGTACGCGCAGTCTTACTATACGCTAGTCAAACTTGGACTCTTAGACTTGATGATCTGAGACGCTTACAGGCATTCGATCATCGTTGTTTCAGAAGTATAGCACATGTTTGTTACCAACAACCAATAACCAACGTTGACATCCGTAGAAGTATTTTTGGATCTGCTAATAAGTGCTCCTCGTTAGAAAAACAAATAAGGCTCCATCAACTTCGTTGGCTCTGTCACTTGTTGCGTATGCCCTCAATTCTATCGCGTGGTAGAGCTCTGTTCTCTCATCCAGCACCAGATTGGCGTAAGAAACAAGGTAGGCAGATTTTGAAATGACAGAAACAGTTGAAGTCGCTTACATCCAAATTGGGTAGTATAGGACCCACTCGTCTTCCAGGATGGTGTCCACGTGCGCATCTTAGTTATTGGTTAGAAATCGTTAGCGATATGGCATCGAATCGAGCTCAGTGGCGATCTTGTTGCAGATGTCTAGTACTAATATCTTCGTAACTTTCTTTTCTAAGTAGAGCAAAGTTAGCTGCGAGGTTTAGTTTGTCTATGACGTGATACATTGAAAGCCACAAGGAAGCTGTATTGATGATATTGTCTTGCCCGAATGCTAAATTGGCCATAATTGTGTTGTGGAGAGGTTTAGTTTACCTCATTTCTGTGGGTTTTCCTGATAAATTTACTCATAGTAGCTGGGTATTCCTTCTCTCTCTGCCTCTCTCTCTCATAAATCTCACTAATTATTTTCCGAAAATATTATTTATATATTTGTTTGCTTTTTGTCGTTATATGGCAGTGAAACATTAGTCACTTTTGACTTTTGTATGGCTGAGCATGATGATGATGATACAGAATAAAATCCAATCTCTTAACATTTGCAAAGCTGCAGCACAGATGATTTCCTTTCGATCTTAATTAAGGGGAGAGAAGACAATTTCGGGAGCCTTGACTAACCATTTCTTACAATATGGAATGAGGAGGCCATACCGCTTGCTTAGAATTAGTCGACCATCGTTCCTATGTTCAAAAAAGGCAATCGTTATTCGCGCGATAACCGTCGTAGTTTAAGCTTGATCCGTGTCGTGTTTATGTTATTTGCTTCGATTAACTTACGTCGTTTTAGCGCTTCGCGTGTATCACATGCTAGAGAAGAACAAGTCGGATTCCGGTAAAGATGATGTTGTATAGATAATATTTTTACCTTGTGGTAAAAATTTCAACAGCGAAATGTATATCGTCGTCTAATAATAGCCCTCATTTTAAACTTCAAGGTTGCATTTGACTCGGCAGAATTTTTGTCGAAAAGTGGTGTGCCCACCAAATTTGTAAATATTATACGCGCTCTCTACACAAACACTTCTGGTCGCGTTAAGGTCTACAATGAATTAGCATATAACTATACTACCAGCATTGATGTTCGTTAAGGCTGTCTATTTCCCCATTTTTTAAAAAGCTTTATAATGGAATGTATTATGTACGTTCAGGATTCATATGTCAAACTTCTCCCTGATGATAGGTTTGGCTATCTTGACTATGCAGATCATATCGTACTATTATTTGTCAATTGTGACTCTGCTCCGGCCACCTTCTTTTGGTATGAAATTCGCACCGTCTAAATGTAAGATGCTTTCACCACTCACTCCAACACAGCGACCTCGATGTGAAGATCTGGAAATAGTTGATATCTTTGCTTACCTTGACAGCTGTATATAAAACTCAGGAAATATATCTGTGAGAATGAGAATCGCGAAAGCTTAATTAGTTTTCTCAAACCTTCGCCATTTATGGAGAAACGTGAATATTTCACTCTGCCTTAAAGGTCACGTTTACAATGCATCCATACGCGTAATTTGGTTATATTCCATTGAGACTTCGCCTCTTAGAGTTGCTAATTTTAGACGTTTACATTCGACCATCGTTGTTTGAGAAACGTAGCACATGTAGGTTACCAACAACGAATAACCAAGGCTGAAATCCGTAGACGAACTTTTTGTTTGGCCACTAAGTGCTCCTTGTTAGTAAAACACATATGGCTCGATCACCTACGTTGGCTCGGTCATGTTTGGCGTATGCCCCCAATTCGATTGCCTTGTAGAACACTATTCTTTCGGCTAGCACCCGATTGACATAAAAGACAAGGTTGACAGAAACATTCAACTCGTCTGCTAGGATGGGCTCCACGTGCGCATCATAGTTCTTGGTTGTAAACCTTTCGGATATGAATTCGAGTCGGGCTCATTGGTGATCATGTTGTAGATCACTAGTAGAATCATCTTCGTAATTTCTTTCTTAAGTAGGGCAATGTTAGCTGCCAGGTTTGGTTTGTTTATTATGTGATACAGTGAAAACGGCAATGAAGATGTATTGCCGATTATGCCTTGTCTTAACGCTGACTTGACTATAATGGTTTTGTGTAGGAGTTTATTTTGCCTCATGACGGTGTGCTATCTAGGTAAATATACTCATAGAAACTAGGTATTCTCTCTCTTTCTCGTAAACCTCACTAATAATTTGTGTACCTAAATAATCATTTTTGCGCTATAACGAAATTATTTCGTTTTTTCTCTTTTTATTGTTATATGGCGATGAGACATTAGTCACTATTGCCCTTTGTTTTTATGTGCATGTTGATGATAATTGTAATTTTTCTTTTAAATTTGCTATAAGCATCTCTCTATATTAGCACATCTATTTACTCTGGGCTTTTGTCTTATCGCGTTTCGACGTCTAACTGATGCTTTACTGAGCTTTGGTGAAACACTAAAGAAATATTATTGACTGCAACCTGCATAGTACAACAGTGTAAATTATATATTCCCCTCTCTCAGTGAAGTTATTTTGCTGTTGTTTGGCGACTGGTTAACTACAATGTGATTGGTGCTTACTTCAAGCTCGCAAACTTGCTTTAAAGAATTATTACCCGCGCAATTAATGATTGCTTAATTTTATTACCTATATGTATGTGGCAAAAGCTGAGACAAGTTAATGTTCGTGACTGAATATAAATATTGGAGTCGATATTTTTAGTCAAGTACAATATATGTTGGACTAATAGAGGTGAGAGCCGTATATTTAAATTTGCTTTCCCTATATATGCATTGCGGTTTGATCTTCAAGAGTCAGATTGCTTTCGTACTCTGCTGACCATCATGGGAGGTCGAAACGCGTCAGTACGTGCGACTGGTGGTAGTTTTGCTATGTTGTTCGACGACTGGTTAAGTACAATGGGATTGGTGCTTACTTCAAGCTCGCAAACTTGATTTAAAGTTAGCCTTTTAAAATGTCTGTTAACACTAATTATATTGCCACATTTCTCATCTGTTTAAAATCGGTTCCAGTAAATTTAAATTATATATTTTAGTACATTGAAAAATAAGATTGCGTAAAGTATATTCTAATATCAGAGATACTAATATGTTTCGATCTAATGCCTAAACTATAATTTCTGTGGTTTCCTCAATTGTAATATTAGTGTAGCAGAGTATCTAGATAGTTGTGGCACCGTGGCCAGATATATCGCCCGCTGTTTTGTCTAAAAAGTCATGAGAAAGATATTTCATATTTTTATTATTAGTTCAAAAATTAGTTAATTAATTAAAAATTTGGCGTAATTAAATTATATATGTATGCGAAGCATAATATAGAACGAATGGAATTAAGGGTTACAAAATAGTATTTGATGTGTGTAAATATATGTATTTATTTATATATGTATGTTTATATATATATATATATATATATATATATATATATATGTATGTATATATGTTTTCATGCGTGTATTTATCCATGTAAACATTCATATGTGTGTATGTGTGTATGTGTGTATGTATACATGTATGCATATATGTATAAATGGATTTTCATTTGTGTACGTATGTATACGAGAATGTATGTAATCATGTATTAATATATGTAATAATTTATGTACACGTGTGTATGTATACAGGAGTGTATTTATTTATGAACGTTTGTATTTATAGATGTATGCATGTATATATATGTACGCATGTTTTATGAATGTGTGTGCGTATTGTTGTATGTAAATACGGATTTATGTATGCATTTGCGTATGTACGTGTACATATGCATGTATGTAAGTATGAATTTGTACATATATGTATATATGTATGTATGTGTGTATATATATATATATGTATATATGTATGTATGTATGTATGTGTGTATGTATGCATGTATGTATATATATATATATATATATATATATATATATATATATTGTGTGTATTCATGCGTGCATATTTATATAGTTGTATACATGCATGTTTGTATGTATGTATTTATGCATGAATGTAAGTGTTTATTTATGCGTGTATACGTGTAAGTTTGTAAGTATGTACATGTGTCTGTATGTAAGTTGGCAAGTAATTAACTAGTTAGTATACGTGCATGAATGGATTTACTTAAAAACCTAAATGCGGGGAATTAACGCATATTATACGATAGTTATACATTTACCCTCGACAAAATGTTTAGAATAATCATTTTGCGTGTTTCGTTTCAATTGATGAGGAACAAACTAATCTGGCTTATTTGATTACGCAACTTTCTGTTGCGCGATAATCTAGCTTGTTGCAGCAATAATCCAAAGTTTATTTGGTGGCGGGGTTTTTTGTTAATTTTAACACTCTGGCCAAAACACATAAGATGGATGCAGAATCTATTAGAACTGGATAGCAACGCTCTCATTGTATAAAAATAATGTTAAAAGTCTTATTTTTTTATTAATTGACAAATCAATTTATTTAAATATAGTTTTAAATAACATAAGTAGAAATTTTATAATTCTATACATATACAGTACACGATGCTTATTATCCTATTATTAAAAATGGATACCAATGAGATTTTGAAATAAATTTGCCAATGAAGTATTTTAGTATGCAAAAGTGTCTTTCTTGAAATATTTAAGGAACGATAAATTTAGAGGATTTATTTTAATTTCGATATTAATACACTATTGCTCAACTTTGAATTCTTTCATAATATTAATTGACCTTTTCAGAAATTAGTTTCCCAGATGGCTATTCTCACCCGTCTAATAAAAGAACTCCAGTTCCAGTACAACGTACAACACTTAAAAGAGACTGTTATGAGCATAAAAGAGTCACTTCATTTCCACCTCTGCATGGAGTCAGAAATGAATTAATATTTTAAATTTATTTTATCTATCTAAGAATGATTGCAGATAGACTGAGATATTTTAGTAAGTTTTATTTAAATTTTTCCCTTTATGTTTTATTTATATTTTCGGCAATTAAGCTATTAGGTTGATGGGCGGACTGGGGTGAATAATTTAGTCTCCTTTATTCTTCCTCTCTTTTGAGAAGTCTTTCTTTGTTCATGACATATTTTCTTAGCTTATATAGAAAATTAACGTTTTATAAGCATTATTTTGAGCAAGAATTTTGACTTCGATTCTTCTTCATAAGCAATTGTGTGTCCTCAATTAATCACTTACTTTATTTTTTCATAGAAGTAAATTTGAACATCATTGAGTTCATTAATAAACTTTGGTCCTGACATTGTTAATTATTTTATCTACGTAAATATAACCGGTGATTTTTGCGTTAATAAAAATGAGACGGCAGTTATATGTGTACTTTGGTAGGAAATCGATTTTCCTCTTTAACCTGAATGTCATGAGAGCAATACTTTTTTAATTCTTAAATTAAGCAAAAGCTGTTCTCTGCTTAAACTTGCTTTAATAAGCGCTTTCTTTTCTGCATGCCGTATCTAGTACAAAGTTGCACGACATAGTAAAACTACCGTCAGCCACACATACTGACATCTTTCAACCTTTTAGGGTTATCATTGGAGCACGACGGTAAACGGACTAACATAGATCAAGCCACATGAATATTTGCCTAAAGGGGGTTTAACTTCTATACATATTGAATTCGGCATATCCTTTAATTCTTTATTAACTAAATTGTTACTAAACATTTAATGATTGCGTGGATGATGATAAAACTTCTTTAAAGCAATTTTGCGGGGATCAGATAAACACCAATTTCGTTGTAATTAATCAATAATAAAATAACGTCGGTTACATGTGCTGACGTGTTCAGATCTTCTATGGCCAACTGACTCACGTGGATTAAACCGTAATGCGTATATCAAGAAAGCAAAATTAGATGTTTTTCTTACCTCTAGTATTTTGGCTTTTCTTGTACTTGACTTTAAATTTAAGCTGCACATTTTATATGCAGTCACAAACATGACGTTTTACAATTTCATATGTACATTGTTGTTGATCCTCGGATGTCCTTCTTTTGGTCGTTTTCTGACGTTGACCATAGGAGAGTGGGGTGCGTCAGTACGTGTGTCTGACAGTAATTTTGCTATGACGTGCGACTATTGAGATATAATAGGATTTGCGCTTGTCTTATGTCCACAAACTTGACTTAAATAAATGTTATCACCACATGCGCAATAATTGATTATTTGGTAAAAATTTAGTTCATTAATAAACTGAAAGATATGTCGTAACTAGTATTAACTGAAAGTAAAATATCTTGTGTGTATGCGTTTTGTGCTTACAAGCGAATGATCTCTAGGAGACGTCCGTCTATCATATACGTTTTAACAAAATATAAATGGGGCTTCAAATGTAGTTTTGACTTTTAGTGGTGTGCAGTTAGTAAGGAAGAAAAATTGTTCGGTGTGGGTTTTGTACATCTTTTTTCCCCGTTTTTACTAATTTGTTACTACGTACATCATTCCTTTTATGCAGCCAATTATATGTAATTTTTATACGTTTAAGTGATGAATCAGAAAAATATGCTACTTATTGTCGATTGCGACTAGATTTTGTATTTTTGTGTAGTTGCCGGGTTTCAGAATATGTTTTATTTTTATTTAGGGCGAAATTTAGTGAACCTTTATACAAATAATGTCCACAACATAGTATGAAAGAGTGGTTGTTCTGATATGTCATTTTGAAAGATATTTTATCTATGTGACTCTACCATTTTAATACACACACAGATGTTTACATTGTCCAACTGTCTAAGATATATTAACAAAATATATTGTGGGCTTTGAGCGTAGTGTTGGCTTCTACTGGTGAGCCACCATTAAGCTCAAAACACATATGCATGAGATTACAATATTATATTCATGCTGAATTTGGCAGATTACTCTGTTCCTATTTTCACTAACTCTTTATAACTATGCTATACTTATTGCATTAATGCATAAATTTTGGTACTCCGCTACCCGACATATAAAACCATTAAGTATTATCTCCTGGTTTTGTGCATTATCCTGAATCTTGTCATGTCACTTTAAAGTATTGGTTCGCGCCATCATTCAGTTATGGCCACTGCCCTCTTTAGAGTAAGCTATTTTTTAAACATTCTATTTTACTGAAAAATAATTGCTACATAAACGCCTTCATTTCTGCTTTTTTCATAGCAACGTGGACCTAACGACTAGTAAAAATAAGATCGAGAATAAAGACGAACTTATTCGTCCAAAATTATACCAATTTTATTTAGGGAGTTTTTGAATATCAACTTGTAATTCATGCTATTAAAAGACGTATCCAGATCTACTTTGCATCTTTCCTTATTATATTAACACAAAATTATGCTTTTTAGGACACTACGTAATGCTTCTTCTACTGCTTTGTTTGATGTGTTGTTTACGAAGTCGCATATTTACTTTAAGATAATCTCTCAACTTACTTTTGCTGAAGAATATTTTTGTTTACCCAAGACACTTTTTTCCACTTATGTTTGCAAATGTAATCTGTATTCTGTTAGTTAAATTTTTAAAATATTCTCCTGTTTTGTATTTTTGGATGAGCACTTTAAGTATGTGTATACTTTTCCCAATATATTGATTTCCTATAACGGTATTGGGAGACACTTCTTTATATTATATTTTTGAGGTATTATGTTCAATATAGGGTGTGCTTTATTAGAACAGCAGGTGAAAATAGAATGTTCTTGACATTATTGTAGGTTTATTTCTACCTCGATATTGTGTTTCCTTAATGAGTTATGAACACCCCAATATTATTCAAATTTCATATAAAGAGCACCATTTGCTTAATGTCTTCCGACTTACTACAGCAAAATTCGGTTCCCTCCACCGTCTAATACTATTAAAATAAATTAGTTTAAAGAACGTTTATTATTAGTATGATTATAATTTTAGCGGTCAGAATCTCACTATTTAACAAGTCTTTTCAATAGCCACGAGACATCATTGTTAGATAGAAACTTTGTAAATTAGCTGTAGCAAATTGAAAATTAGCTAACATTGCCGATGTGATCTTGTTTTTACAGCGTCTAATGAGAATTTTGTGCCAAAACTAAATCTGGTAAATGGTTAAAATAAAGCCAGTCTATTTTTTCGATGGTCTGGTGGTAAGCATTTGTTTAAGTACTGCGTTACTGATTCAGGATTTAGAATTCGTCTTGACTACTACGGCGACTTGACTAATTTTAAAAAACCATCGAAAAGAAGAGTGCTTATTTATTACACAAAATGTACCTAAAACAGATCAATTCATGCATAATGTTTAGTTAGCCCTATCCGTGCAGTAGTAATGCACATTCATAAATACTAAGTGTATAAAAGCATAACTGTATTCTCAAAACAGTTTTGTTTAGAACACACAAAAATGGCTACATTCTTTTGGGCAGATCTCAAGCCGTCTGAAATGTATTTTACTTTATTTAATTCATTTAGAAAAGGAAAGGGTAACAATTTTGATCACATTTGTTCATTATGTTTCAATAAACCGTAAGCGAACACGCACACATCTCCAGTTTATGTTCAAGTAATATAAACATTTTGTCCATTTAACTACGGTGACAGTTATATTCAAATACCAGCTTCCACAATTCACAGTTCCTCTGCATTTCTTGTTTTGTGGACATCTGAAGCACAACTCGATTTAGAGTGTGATTTCTGTAAATGGTTTGTTTCGCTATTACGAAACGTTTTGCCCTTTGCCAGCTGTGTGAGGCCTTAAATCGTCCTTGATCCAATGCTTTATTAATCAGCCAGTCCTAAATGCATGCATAATGTATATTGGTTAGTTCTATTACAGGAAGCTGATCATTTGAATTAACGTTAAGAAAACGTTTATTTTCTAAAATTAACTGTTTGTTTTGTATTGGGTACTCGAGTAGTCCCTGCTGTCTTAATTCGTCAAATAAATATTTTTGATGTTGCGTCCCCTTATTCATGCAAATTTAAATATACAGTCATTTGATTGGTTACGATTTCACTGTTTTTGTTATTGCTTATATTTTATATTTGTTTCATTAAGTTTATCTAAATACCCGTTTGGTAATAATGTTATTTTGAGTACAACCAACACTTGGCACTGAAATTCCGCAGAATATATTTTCTTTAATTTATGGGATGTCGCATACTAATTTATTTTTGTGACATTAGGATAATGCATAAACTGTTAAATCCAGGTATCGTTTTGTAATATTTTTGCATTTTAAAATTCCATTTTTCTTTCTCAGTATAAATTAGTAAAGGAAAGGCTGTGCATTAAACTAAGGGTTTCGCGCTCGCAAGAAAAAGAAATTATAATGGTCAACTTCATTATAATCTATCGGTGTGTCATTAATTTCGACCACTTTACTAGTGATTATAATGCTATCAGCAACATACCACAGATATGTATGGGAAAAGTTTCTAGTTATGGGTTTTATTTTTAATTTTCATCTTATGGAACCTACAAACATATTTGTAGCAGTGGCCTACTTTGAGGCCAAGAACGCTCCGATAGCTCCATTTAGGGCTAATATGGCTACAAGAGAAATTCCACGCAGAAGTACAAGAATTAAAATTAGACATAACTAAAGTGACGGAAGTAGCGGTCGAGTTTCAGAATTGAATAAAAATTATATGAAAATTTGATTTACAAAAAGGACGTGCTGTATTTGAGTAAAACCCTTTAAATAATTGACTAAAAATAAAGCGTTGTGTCTAGAAAAATGGCCTGTTTTGATAGCTTGGATTGGTTTGGCAAGATATTTTCAGCCCAGATGACGAACGTTACTGCATAGTTAGGGGTATTTAAGTCAAATCTAGATGAAACATTAGTTGTAAAATCTGATGAAATCCAAATATACCACCCGAATAACATGGGTATACTTAATAATGGTAGCCGCGCTCAGTAAATGAACCTCTGCAAAGGTTTACTTCCTAATCGACCAGTTATTATCGGCCTTCAACAGAATTTAAGCCTATGCTTGCACCCCTCGATATGGAAAGGCTACAATTGAAATTCGACAAATTTGAAGCCTTTGTGCCAAGGCACGATTTCGCGCAAGAAGCACCAATTTTAGGTGTAGCTGTCCAGGAATTAGTGGAACGTACGGTGTCAGTTCAATTAGAACTGTTAGTAAACCTGCCGTATGCCTAATTTAAACAGATTATTGGATTACTTCGGCGCCAAACCTCAGGAGATCTTTTTTGGGATTACATAAACTTAAACCATATCCGTTTACGTTACTCCTGGATATCATAGTACGTTTCATACAGTGGTTGTCCAAATTGAGTCTTTGTCCGGTTTAAAACTGCATGCGGCAATCATGTTTATGCCACTGGATACTAGTATATATGGCGCTCTGTCGGGCACACCTGGAAACCTAAAATTAAATATCCAGGCTTTATAAATTTCGGCAATGTTAGCAATCATATTGTGGTCAGCGATACTTTGGATTACCCCAATACAACAGTGGACAGAGGTGAATTCTTTGTTGCAAATACAGTGGACTCAAGAAGTTCAGCGGCAGCCGGTGACTTAAAAACAATCGGAATATAAATCGTCTATTGAACAGCAACGTCATTACGGTTCACCAAGGGAAGGGCATTTGAATGTGGTGCCAGTGTTCACGATCTGATGACCTTTGATAACCGAGAGGCAGTCCAGAAAATAATCTTCTGGGGTTCAGAATTATGGATCTCTGTGAGTGGATCGACAAAACACTTCAGTCTGATCAGATTCATATGGTCCACGAAAATAAAAAAAATTGGGAAACGTTGCTAGACGTAACTATTTTAATTACCGTTTAATTAATATAACTGTTCATTGGACAACCTGTGATTATGCAATTGGATACGGGAGCCGACGTTTCAGTATTACCTATGACCTAGCTGTTACACAAGGTATAACGCGGCGATGGTGTCTGCGATCGAGAGATTTACTAGCTTATTATGTACGCCTGATTCACATTATGGGTTTTACATTCTTATGTATTTAAAAGTTTCCATCGGCAACCGAAACGTGCTCTCCATATTTGGCACGCTCGCGTTCATTCCGTTACAACCAATTTAGCACCATGTGGTATCCGCTCAGTTAAACCGTATGAATGGTTTCACATAAAATTGGATATCTGTGTCCGAATGTTACCGGCAAAGCTAATTACATAACTTTCCAGTAGGCTGGGTTATTAGGACTGAGATTTATTTGACTATGAGCCCATAAATACATAATTACAATATATAAAACGTATCGATGCAGAAAATTATACAAACACCACGATCATGAAAAAGATAAATTCTAAACAGGTGTTACTGCAGTGGAAATTCTACACTATGGCCTCGAGTGACATCGGTTATGAAAAAGTTCATTTTAATCATGACGTCAATCAATTTAACATTCAATATTGATTTATTTCTTGTTGCGAAGAACTTCATATGTGCATTAATGTACTAAACTTGACCAACCTGGCAAGGAAATATTCATATAGTACCAAAAGTAAATGCCAGACGATATGAATAGAAGATGTAACCTCGTTGGTACCTGCGTTGTATTGTCACTGGATAATTATTAGAAGAAGATCGCAAAACGCACCACCTCAGTAATAGCTGTGGTCAAGTAAATTTGGATCGATGAATGCTGGAGTCTCTTAGATGTTTTCATAAGGTCATTTTTCTGTATAACAATCATTGGCTGCAGGGGCCGTGACACCAATTAATTAAACCATGTCTGCGGCTTTGCGTTCAACACCATTTATATTCTTTAACATGTCGTAAAAGAATACAAGAATATTACGCTAGACACATTGTCTATTATATGAATCTTCGCTCAAGTACAAAATCTTTTTAACATCAGTATTATTTATTTATTCTAGTCAACGGAAAACATTTTGCATTTTTTGCCACGAAAAACGTCTAATGAAAAAAATTATTCCGAGAGACATTTCGATGTTTATATTTCTATACTGGTTCAAAATTACCAGTTTTAAAAAATGAGCTATTATGGTTTCCAGTGTACAATATTAAGCTAACTGTTTTTAATTCTTCTTCCTGCTAATAAATTTATAAACATTTTTTTAATTTGAGGTTTATATGTATTTTTGTTCAATGCGTTAAACGTGACAAAAACGCAGGGTAAGCTAGATTAGTGGACGTAATCATCACGTTAAAATAACAAAAGTATTGCGAAACTAAATTTATTAAGACTACCTGATCTGTGTTGTGACTGATGCAGGTCAAATTCTAGTCTTTTACTTCCTTAAAGATATTTTGGTAGCCTTCAGCGGCTATAATCATCAGTTGACCCATCATCACAAATTTTAATAAGAAACTTACTGCATTATTTGGTTTTTTAAAACTTGTGCTATATATATATTCATTGTACCCTTCCTGTGTGCAAAAACAAAAAGAAATTTTATCAGATATAAGAAAATTTTTTTTCGCATGGTCTTCTCAAATATCTACTAATGAACATATCTTTATATATAAATTGGAAAGCAAAACAAGATAGAAATATGTGAATATAGAGAGAGTGTGAAAAACGGAAACCAATCAAATTGCGTACGTCACATCCAGTTCAAGCTCAATGCTTGTACGTGCTTCTTCTGCTTACATAAATCCGGCTGCAATTTGTTTATCCATAAGGCTTCGTATGGGGCTAGCTACCTTTTGTTTTTGCATTTAGTAATTACTTTGAATGCTACGTCTGGAGAACATACGTGCAATGTTTCGATGATGTGTTGCGCAATAGCAGACGTGTATTCACCATTTGATTTGAAACAGGCGTTCAAGTTGCAATGTTCTCTCATTCGAGTAATTAACCGTCTGGTCGATCGGCCTACGTAAGTTGATCGACTACTTGCGCATGTATATTGGTAAATAATATTTGATATCGGCATTAACAGTTGTTTCTCTTTGATTGCAGGTAAAGACAAGTGTGTTACCTTACATAACACTCGTAGTTTAGCTGCATTAAATGTACGTGTTAATACTGCTTCAACTTTATTTTGTACTTATTCAGGCACGCACTTATGTATGTTATGTATGTTCTTCAGACGTAGCATTCAAAGTAATTACTAAATACAAAAACAACAGGGAGCTAGCCACATACGAAGCCTTATGGATAAACAAATTGCAGCCGGATTTATATAAGCAGAAGAAGCACGTACAAGCATTGAACTTGAACTAGATGTGACGCACGCAATTTGATTGGTTTCTGTTTTTCACACTCTCTCTATGTTCACATATTTCTATCTTTTTTGCTTTCCAATTTATATATAAAGATATGTTCATTAGTAGATATTTGAGAAGACAATGCGAAAGAAATTTTTCTTATATCTGATAAAATTTCTTTTTGTTTTTGCACACAGGAAGGGTACAATGAATTTTATTAAAGCTCGCATTTCAAAAGAATATATATATATGTATATATATATATACAGAGAGAGAGATTTTACTTACAATATATCAAATCAATTCCTTCCATAATATCCTTATATGTATATACTGACCAGGCATTATTTTAACTAAAACATACTTCGTTTGTTAAAGCTTCCCCTCTCTCAAGTTGAATATTTCAAGTAAACCCTATCCCTAGAAAATGGAAATCTAACGAATCTCCTTTTCTTGATAGAGAAATTTAACTCTAAAATGTTACTTGTAAGTTACCCTGTTAATAAATTTGCCTGCTAACTTTATATGAATGCTTAATATATTGCTATCATTCTATTGCTTTTGTCGCGCAGTGGCGTGTTGCTCGTGCCCCATTTGTACAAGTGCGATTTAGTGATTTCTGGTTGGCCGATCAACTAAATAGTCTCAGCTTTTTGTTACCTGATTTGGCCTTCTTTATCTGCGTCTACTCGTTTAACATTGACTGGCGTACAATGGAGCTGGTGTCATGCGGAGTAACAGAGCAGGCGCCGGCGAACATATCTGTTGTGGAAAAATTAGAATTGAGTTCAAGTGCTGCAAACACGACTGCCACGCCTTCATTCTCATCCGGTAAATGGATTTTAAAAATCATAATCGACATTTGAAAACTTACATTATTTTGCTTTTCTAGTTAATAAATTAGCAGTGCTCTTGAATGGTTGTTTTTTACATTTTATCCGTAATTATTGAAGAACCTATATTTGATAACAGGAGCATGTATGAAATTATTTGTGTGTTCATCAGAACCAACTATCAGTTTTCAAGGAAACAGTTAATTCTTCTCTTAGTTACTAATCTGGTATATCCTACTTATCGAGAAACGAAAACAAATTCGACAGTTCATTGTTTTGTAAAACTATTAAATAATTGGCTTATTTTTATGATCTTGCTCAGGGTCATTATCATAATATATTAAATCTACACCTTCGTTTAGGATGCAAGGTTTTGAATTCGCATTCAGGTGGGCTATTGAAAGCTATTCCATGCAGTAAAGCTCAACTGCTGATGGTGTAGTCAAATATTGGAACTTGATGATTTACAAGACAAATTTAATCACAAACATGTTTTACAACTCACACTGATTTACTCTCAAAAAAGTTGCTATCACACAGAATCAGTGTTTTGGCATGGAGAGAGCGCTGAGGTTGCATTAGGTATACTACACAAACATAAATTCGCGTTACGTTTACATTGAAGTGAATACTGCGCAGACTATTTTCACTCTCTAATTTGGAGAAAATTAACGGATTAGTTTGGAATTGAAATGAATGCAAAACTGGTAAAATTGACTAGGCGGCACTAATCCCACTGTCTGATTATTATTATGCAATACTTCTTAGAGAAGTGGGTTTGTAAGTTCGTCGGTGAAGAAGCATTTTTAGAAGTGTATTTCATAAACTCGGACATCGGTAGTTATGTAATCCATTTAAAACCCATAGACAGCTTTAGAAAATTCTGTGAACAATAAGATCCATAATTAATGTTGTAAGGATGTGTCTCAGATATGTAAAAAATATTTGTATTTCCACAGGCTTTTTTATACTAATAAAGGAAGCGAGCAAATAAGTGTTCATTTTAACGTGGGTTTATTGATAAAAAGTAGTCGTGCTACTTAGCTTATAAGAACAAAATTCGTAAGTCCCTATTACGCGTGCTCAGTATCTAAACCTATTCCACACAGTTCTTGACTTTTGAAATAATAGAATTTTAAATAGTTTTATGGCAGCTTGTATCCCTTTAATCTAGAGTCATGGAGATATTATTCGTCAATAATACTAAAATTGAATAAATGAATCGCCATAGTGAAATCTCTGTTTAAAACTGGTTTCAAATCTACTTTCTTTCTGAAGTGCAAACTATCTAATTTAAATGTTGAGCATAAACTACTTCTGCATATGATGGAATAAGCCTTTGCAACAAGTAATAGCCACTATTTGCTCCAATTTATCCGTGCAATATGTCTGAGAAACCTAAACGTTAGCGAAACTATAAATGATATTAACAACCATCTAATACCAGATAAAATAATCCGCCTTGATAGGTGGGCTGAACACTTTAAAGATAAATTTTCTTGGACAGCTGAGTCAGTTTAGATTCCCGATGGCATACCTGTATAAACAACCTGGAATTTTAATCTCGAAGATCCATAAGAGTTATAAATATGGGACACAATCCAATATATTAAACGTCGCGCAGCTACAGACACCAATGATTCGATTTGGGGCTCCATTTAAGTATGTTGGGAACATAATTTCTGGAAGATCGACTAACTATTTTTTCGTACTATATGGAATGAGGAGAACGTACCGCTTGCTTGGAATGAGTCGAATATCATTCTTATCCACCAAATAGACAATTGTTATTCGTGTAATTATCATCTTGGTATAAGCTTGACTCGAGTAGAATCTTGGTTATTTTCTTTGATTATCGCACTTCGACTTGGCGCTTTGCGTGAATTGAAAACAAGAGAAAAACAATCCAGATTCTGGTTAGGATGAAGCTGTATAAATCAAGCTCTTGGACAGCGACATGTGTATTGCCGTACCAAAATAACCGTCTTTTTAGACTTCAAGGGTGCATTTGACACGGTGGATCGCATTGTTCTATTCGATATTCTACCGGAAAGTGGTGAGCCCACCAAATTTGTAAATATTATACGCGCTCTTTACACAAACACTTTGGTTCGTGCTATGGTCTACAACGAATTAACATTCAACTTTTACTTCTTGCAGTGGTGGTCGTCAAGGCTATCCAATTTCCCAATTTTTGTTTAATTTTGTAATAGATTCTATTGTGCGCAAGCTCTTCTATACGTTCTAGATGCAGGTGTTAAAATTCTCCCAGACGGTAGATTTGTGAATCTTCACTATGTAGACGATATGGTAATATTATTTGCTAATCGTAATTCTGTTCTGGTTACCTTCAGTAGACTAGCCAAGAACAAGTAAAAAACTTTTAATTTGGAACTGGTTTAAAACCCACATATTTTTATTTTGGCCTCATACTGTTAAATTGGACGACAAAGGATTTGTGAACATTTTTGTCAATATCTTCCATGGTTTTGCGATTGGTTGGAGATAATTTATAAATTTGTGATAGTAAGATATTGTATACCTAGCATTAAACTCCTAATTTAGAGAAAATTCCAAATTTTCTGTCAAATTTTCCTATAGTGAACTAAGAGAAAATAGAAGCTTAAAGCAAATAGAAAATGAATTGTTTGAAAAGACATTGCATTGTAAAGAACACAGTTGGAATATCTTCTTTATGAACCTATTTTTCATTAATCTTCTTGGCGTTTGCTCACCCTTTCTTCTGTAACCGATTCCCGGCTGCGTTTACTACCCTCTGCAACTTATGTAATAATTATTAGACCTAATGCCTTTTCATCTAATGTGGCACTAATCACATTTCCGCTAAATTAATTTATAATTTCATTTTAGATTTTTCACATTCACATAGGCATGCACATGTTTTATTAATGTTATTGTTATTATTATTATTATTTATTAATAGATGTCTTATCATGTTGACGTGTAAATTGCCTTAATTCTCATTAAGCTCATACTCTTTATTTCTTATGGATTTTCTTAGCTTTGGTATGAAAATAGGATAAATCACACAGTAGTTGCAACAAATTTGACAACTTTTACTTTTTTGTCAAAATTTATTCTAATAAAACTATGATATAACAAATCAAGACGTTCTCCGTTTCATGCAATATTTCACGTTAGTGTTTTATCCTTTTAATGAATACACAGTGAGTAAAAAACTTAACTGAATGTTTTTACGTATAAAAAACACGGCTGTAAAATGTTAGAAATGGCTTTATTAGTTCTTAGCAAATCGGATATTGGCATGAAATCCTTTGTGAATTTATTTTTTAGAAGGTTGCATTTGAAAACAAAAGAAATGTTTTGAAGGTAGTCCTCCATTTTTCTTCATTTTTCATTTACTATTTATTTCTATTTCACGATCATTGGAGGTGTTGGCCGTTGGGCACTTACAAATAGCAGCCTGATAAACATGTACGGTTTTCATGTGGTGACATTTGTTTTCCTTTTCAGGGCTGATGAGTAACTGTGACAGGTGTACTGGGTTAATGTATGGAATGGATCCAATATTATATGTTTTACCTGCATGGTGGCGATTTGCTCAATGTTTGCGGCGTTATCACGACCAGGAGCATAAAACAATGAAGCCACATCTTCTGAACGCTGGAAAATACTCGACCAGTTTCTTCGTTTGTGTATCTTTACTTTGGTACAAACTAGCTGATGGTATGTCTTTATAACTGCCTTATTGTATACGAATATTTATGTGATAATCCGCTAATGCATCTCTTAAAAGATTTGCCAAAATCCCTTTCACATAAGACATTGTGCGAGAACTGCGTTTCAACTTTTCGTGCCTTAACAAAACACCGAAGACTAATATTAGCACACTCGTCTATCTCGTTTGTAACACGCGCTTTGTGTTGAAACAAGCTGTGACCACTTACAGGGACGCATTTCTTTGTATGGTCGCTTATTAATTTAGGATATCCTCCGCTCGATCGGTTAATGACAACAGTTGTCAATTGAGAAGAAGTAAATTTACTATTTGACATAAACCAGATAATTAACTTGCAGAATAAAGAAGAGCCTGCGGCTATTAACATTAAACAAGTCCTTTTTCTTGAAAGCTGGGCTTCGGGTTGACTACTTTTCGTCGGAATATTCTCATGATTTGATTGTGAACAAGAAGTGTTAAACCGCAACCGTGTTTGTAAACTACGGTAATTTATGATTAAACAATCATTGATTGCGCGGATGGGGATAATATTTCTTTAAATTGAGTTCTTTTGCTTGGTATAAACACAAATATTATTGCATTTCGCTTTGTTCTGCGACTGGTTTATATATAACAGGATTGGTGTTTATATCAAATTCGTAAATTTTATTTAAAGAAATGTTGTTAGCAAAATTTATACGATTGGTTACAAATGGTAATTAAATATTGATGAAAAATAACTTTTATCGGCACCTATGCAATCAAAGAATGTTAAATCAGCTAAGTTTTATAAATGAGGCGAAAGCTCCAAAACGTTAACTGTACTTGACTGAATAGAAATTGGCCAACTGACATTTTCAGTCATTACAATTTATGCGAGACTACTAGAAATAAGAACAGCAAAACTGATTTTGCTTTTATTCTATGTGCATTGTCTTCTATTCTCGTCATTCACTTTGCCATTATGCTTTCATGACAATCATAGAAGGCTGAACCCCGTCAGTACGTGTGGTTGATGGTAGTTTTAAAATGTTTTGCGAATAGTTGGATACAATACGATTGCTGTTTAGCTCAAGTTAGTAAATATGATCTAATGAATTGTTATCATATCCCGCGCAATCGGTATTTTAATTGTACAACTCGTATAAATGTGGTTCGTAACTGCGTAGAAACCTTTCAGCTGGCATTTCCAATAATTTACAATTTATGCAAATCTACTGGAGTTGATAGCCGTATATGTAATTTTGCTTTTATTATATATGCATTGCGGGTTGATTCTTGTTAGTCAGTTTGCCACCGCATCCTGAAAATGACCATTATGGGTCGGAACGCATCGGTACGTGTGGCTTGCCGCGCTTTTTTTGTTTGCGACTGGCTAAATTTTATTTTTGTTTGTTTTTATCTCAAGCTCGCATTTGTGATTTAAATAATTGCTATCACTACCCGCGAAACCAATGATTGTTTCATTGTATAACTTGATTAAATTTGGCTGAAACGGCGAAAAAATGTAATTGTGGTTGCTTATAATTTGTACAGCCAACTTTTCAGTCAGGAAAAATGTGGAGAATACGTGAACAAGAGCTGCATTTTAGCTTTTCGTCATTTTATATTCCTTGATGTTTCGTCTTTTGCAGCTATTCTTTCTTCGCCGTTTTGTTGAGAATCCATTTATATCAAATGCGTTAACGCACCATTCGACTGCTAGTTTTTCTTCATCGTGTTACTTGCTAAACTATTGTATTGATTTTAGTTTGTTTTCCAAGAGCTTCTTTTAACTAACTTTTTTTGTCATCTGGGAATTCATTTACTGTTTAGACATTTAACGCACATGCAGCAAGAATGTACGGCATACCGAAGTTACGCAAACTATTTGTAATAAGCAACTTGCCGCTATTAAGACCGATCATGTAAATGATCACATTACAGCAAAAACTGGCGGGATAACTAAACTAATTTTACATTCAGTATAAATAGGATTGTCAAACAATTGTGTTCGTGATACATTCTATTGCGGAAATAAAGTAAAATCGTGGTATTGGAAGAATACAATATTTGAAATTATTTAAAAGCATGCCTATTTAGGGAACCATCGATTTCCTCTGCGGGTTCATCGAAAGTAACTACACATCATTCCTGTAAACCTTCGTGTCAAAAATAAACTAAAGATTTTTAATACATATTCAATAGTCAATATTTCACGCAAATCGATGAAGCGAAGATAGACTGTCTCTCTACTAGTTGATGCCTACGTATTATACACAGAAACATCAAATCTACACCACAATTATTCAAAAACACTGTAATGCTTATCTAAGTTATGTTGATGACGCTTTAATAATCAGAAATTATGTTGCAATAAAAAATGACATGAATAACAACATAAACCATCGTTTCCTTTATATCTGTAAGAGACAGGAGGATGGTAGTCATAAAACGAAAAAAATATCGAAAGCAGATTTAGACAGGAGAGTATATACATTACAACAGCTTTGCCCCAATTTGCCATAAGAGAATTTTTTACGTGATTTGTACTACAGAATAAATAAGGTATGTTCTGAAAAATTTTAATGCTAAGAACGAAGTTTTCTCAAAACAACTATTAGAAAACGGGTATCACAAAAGTTTAGTTGACGCAAACATGAAGTATAGTCGACAAAAAATGAACGAACAAATACCCAACCAAAAGACGATCTATGTCCGAATACTTTTGAATGGAGACGCATCATCTGAAATATTTACTTGCTTTTTTTTCAAACCAGTGACTTCTCGGGTGCCTAATACACAATTGATGTTTGTTTATGCAGTACAACACCTGATAATTATAAATGTTAATGAATATCTCCTTTCAATCGAACAGCCCAGCAATTTTACTTTATTGTAATTTCATAGCTGCTCAGTGCACTATGTATACTGGATTGGCCGATTACTGAAGAAGCGAATTTTAGAGCAGTTTAGCCTAAACACGTTTGGTATAGGGGAGAACGTTTTGGCAATAACTGAACACACCGTTAATAAATTACACTCAAAATCATGTTAAGTTCCAGATATTCTTCAAAGCCAAAAGCAAAATGAGTTACGCACAATATAGGCTAATGCATGCAACATCCCTAATCCTCAACTCAATAAACACAACGGCGTACATGACTTCAAGATCAGCTGGCGGATTGTTTGTGCACGGGAATGTGCTCTACAAAAATCCTGTTTTTGTGTGTTTTGTGCTTTATTTAAATTAATCACTCTTTCTTTTCAAAACGTGACTATATAAGACAGCAGATATTACACTGAAGATGAGTTCTTGCGATAGGGTAATTGCCTTCTTAAACTTTGTTTTATATTGCTTTTGTATAATAAATTTATGCCTTCATTTTCAATTATACAAACTTTAAATCTTAGTCATGTTTTAAGTAAGCATATGAACTAAACTTAATTTGAGAATTAACATCACTCCCGAGCAATCATTGATTGTTTAGCTGAGTAAATTTACACATCTGTAAAATGCTAGAAAAATGTTATATTCGTGCGCTAGAATACTAAGGTTGAGAGTCACATATCTAATTGTGATATATATATATATATATATATATATATATATACATATATACTCTCTTATATATATATATATATACTCTCTCTTATAGTGATTTGATCCTCGATAGTCAGTTTTCCGTCGTACTCTGATGATGATGGTGGTAGCTCGAAACGCACCAGTGCGTGTGCCTGGCGGTAGTTTTGTTATGTTGTGCGACAGGTTAAAGCAAATGGGATTTGTGCTTATTTTAAGCTCGCAAAATTGATTTAAATGAATGTTATCTCCACACGCACAATATTTCAATGATTAATTGTATAACTTATATACATGTTGTGAATGCTGCAGGAAGTTAATTTTCATGAATGCATATAAATTTCCTTTCCATATATATATATACATTTTGATTTGATTCTCGTTAGTAAGTATGTATTAGGTGTTGCGAAACTAGTAACAAATTACTTCAGTTGTGACCAGAAGGACAACCAAAAATTTGCTATTTACATATTGAATTAGTCATGTCATACTTACCATGAAATGTGATAACTGATATCTGATGAAGTTGGGGTATGGATTTACTGGGTAACAGATTCAGAAATTGTTATAATTCTCAATTTCAGTGAACTATTTATATAATTGATATCCATCATGTTGGTATCATGCCGACTCCGGAAACCACAGATGTTAGTACCATGTACCTATTCGATTTCAATACTGTTGGTATCGGTTACTAACACAATAGCCATAGTGTTAGTATCCTTTACAGACTCGGTATATATATATATATATATATATATATATATATATGATATAGTGTGCTTCACTATTGGGTTTACATTCGTCTAGGAAATTGTACCGTCCTATTATCACACATTCCTCAACAAATGTATAGTGGTTAAAGGGCGTAATACCGGCTCCTACTGATGAGTCGCCAGTAAGCACAAAACGAATGTGCATGAGATTATGCTTTCCGTTCATGCTGCCTTTGGTTTATCCTTCTGGTCACAACTGAACTAATTTGTTACTAGGTTCGCAACACCTAATACATACTTGCATATATATTAGTTCTCCGCAACAAACAGTATTTAACTGTTATATATTGGTTCTCGTTAGTCGGTTTGCCGTTACAATGTGATAATGATCATGGAATGTTGAAACGCCTCAGTGCGTGTAACTGGCGGCAATTTTGTTATGTTATGCGACACTTTAAATAAAATTGGATTTGTGTTTATATCGAGCTCGTAAACCTGAACTAAATAATGTTTATCAGCACTCGCAAAATCAAGAATGGTTTAATTGTATGGTGGACGAATTATCTCTATTGAATTTAAAATCGAAAATATTTTGAATAACTTGAATTATCTTTACAATTTTATGCATTTTTGAGTATATACCAACCATATCTTTCTAACAAAATATATTGCCACGATACTGTTTTATATAGTTGTTTATTTATTTATAATGCATATTTTCGCTTGGTACTACTTTTTTTTAAATTTATGTTAAATTCTAGGGTCAGCACTGTCACTGGGATTTCTTATCGCTAGTTTCATAATTAACACATGCTATTCATATGCTTGGGACATTCTTATGGATTGGGGCCTCATGTCCTCACTAGATAGAGATTCAATGTTGCTACGAGATCAACTTGTCTATCGTTACAAATGTTACTATTACCTTGCAATTGCTGAAGATCTAATCATTCGGTTTGCCTGGATAATCAGAGTGATTGTCTCTGAACTAAACGCTTCATATTGGGAGCTGTCAAAAACCCTGCTACTTTCAGCTGAAGTTGTCAGGTAAGATCAGTTGGAATTTTTGTTATATTACTTGAGTACAATTCGTGAATATTTATTTAATTTTCAATATTTCTTTCTTATAAATAGTTTAATTAAAAAAATCGGAATTCTTTATTCTCTATTTTTCTGCATCCCCGTAAAAATTGCATTAAAAACGTATCTGATAATGTTGTGGAGGTTGAAAGTTAAAGTATAGCATATTCTTTAGTCATGCAGACGAAATTTTAAGCACATATACGTGATTTTTCTGTTTGCTTAAGTCATGTTTAATTTTTAATCCATAAAGCTTAATCGATGAATGACGTGTATCTATTGCTACTGCTATTCATTTTTTCACCTCTGACTTCGACATTTGATTTTAGGTTTGTTTTACTATCAGAGAAAATTTTAATGTAGAGAGATTTTTGTGAGAAGATTCGAGAGAGTGAGAGTGAGAAGATAAAGTGAGAGAAAACAGGCTAGAGACAGTTGGATAAAAAGCTGTATCGAGCAGGTGAAATTGAAGGGAAAAGAGAAGGAGATAAATTTGATATAATATGTAGAAATAAAGTAAAAAATTTGAGAAAGTAAAGGTTGAAAGAAATCGGTTGAAAAGAAGAAAGAGTGAGTGAGTAAAACAGAAAGAGATAGAGGGACAGAGAGAGTATCTGCATGACATGAAAGTAGATAGAGTGAAAGAAAGTAGAATATAAAGTGAGAGAATTAGAAAGAGCTTCAGAAAGAATGATGTAAAGCAATAGAGAGAGAAAGATAGTGTGAGAAAGAGAGAAGGAGTATGAGGGAAATGAAATAGTGATGCACAAAGAATAAGAAACAGCTCGAGCAAAAAGAAGATTGAGAGAAAGTAAAAAATGAAGTAGAGAGTGAGAGGGAGAAAGAAAGAGCAAGAAAATGAGAGAGAAGAGGAGACGGGAGATCGAGACTAAAAGGAGTAAGAAGAAAAAGAGACATTAAGAGAAATAGAGCAACTTAGATGCAGAGGGAAAGCGACATAGATCGAAAAACAAACGTTTTAAGAGAAATACGAAAAAATAAAGAGTGAGAGTAAAATAAAAAATCTAGAGAGAGTATATGTGTGTATGTGAATGAAAATGTAAAGAGAGTAGGAGAGAGAATAACATAAAACGAGAGATAAAGAGGGCGAGAATGCAATAAATATATAGCAAGAATGAGAGGAAGAGAAAAATGAATTTTAGAGAAGTAGAAAAATGTGTGAAAGACAAAGTTATATGGTGGAAAGTAAATATTGCAAATGACATGACAGAGGAATTTGAAGTAACACGAAATGAATATGTATATAACTAAATCAATTTACCGACGAAAAGAACAAAATGGCGAACTAAATGTGAATTTAGAGAGGAATTAAGAATGATTTTTATGTAATACCATAGAATCATTACATAAAAGAAGTAATAATGTTTTACTGATTCCTTACTATGAATGCTAACATAGGAAATAGAAATGTCCTAAAGTACAAATAAATCATAGTTGCACGAAAAATAATGCCAATCCTTATCAAGCAATCAGTCACAAGATTGTTTATATAACTGTATGTCTTTTTACGGTTTTAGTTTCAATATGAGATTTATCTTAATTACGTCTTCTGCCAATAGCTTGTACCTCATTTTAGATTCGGCCTATAGATTATTCTAATAATGTTAAATGCGAGATGTCACGCTTTGATTTTATTTATGAACATATTAAGAGAAACCAGTTACAAGGACACCAACTAGCATAATAAATCGATTATTATTTGTACAGATACATCATGCCTTAAACTCAAATGCATATATGATAATCCAACGCAATAAAAAATGCATTGATAGTATATTTTGTGTCTAATGTTGTCATAATTGATAATGGATATCGGTTGATGTCAGCATTCGTGACTTTTGCCAGGATATATATGTTCAAATCCAATTTTCTTATCAATTCCAATCAAATTATGCCAAAATTTGAAATCATGTTGTTGGTACACTTCTGCAGTGATAAGGTGCACTTTGAATGTCTTTATTTAATGTTGCATATACTATTCATTTTTAAACGAATGCGTATTTGAACTAGAATAATTTAATTCGCCTGTGTTACTTCACTAAATATCTAGAGTGTTTTGGTGTAGGTCAAGCTTCTCCGATGAGTTATCTGTGGGCACGAAACGAATAGCTACATAAAACATCATCATTTATTCATTTCGATTTTGGTATATCTGTTTGTTCCTATATACCCTACCTTGTCAATAGATATCATTAATTTTATTTTCGTATAAAAACAAATAACATTTTATAATAACCAATATGCCTTATTTCCGTTTTAAATATTGTTAGTTAGACGTATGAATCAATTTATGTTAAGCCAACAAAAGTACTTGTTAGTGCTTGTGTTATTTTCGTGTAGTTGACTTTCCCAGCCAACCAACAAAATAAAATATCATTGGTCGCGAGTGTTGATGATAAAAATTCATTAAATCAAGTTTTCCCGCTGGAGATTAACATCAATCCTATTTTATCAAACCAGTCGCATAACATGGCAAAACTACCTCCAGTCGCACATATTCACGCGTTTCGACATTCTAAGGTCAAGAATAGAGCATCACGGCAAAGTGACCAACGACAACCACACAGCGATGCATATAGAATAAAAGAAAAATTAGATTGGCTGCTCTTCTCTCTAGTAGTCTTGCATAAATTGTAAGAAATGAAAATGTCGGCTGGACAATTTCTATTCAGTCACGAGAAATAACTTTTTGCAGCAATAGTCACATTAATAAAACTTAGTTGATTCAACAATCATGTACTGCTCAGGAGCCGCTAAAAGCTATTTTATCATCCGTTTCGCCTTCAGCCTTCACATGAAGCATGGCCGTCGACCGTCTTTAAGTCAGTTCAAACGGTGATGTGGGATAATGCAAAGTTCTATCGTTTGGCGTGGTTAATGGAACTCACGGATCATCCGGTGGAAGCGGTAGTATAGTTAATGCGATATTCTATCTTGTTTTACTAAATTGATGAGCTTTATACGCACAACATTCTATAAATAATTGATTACAAATAAAGCATTTAGGTTTTGATAAATAATACGGCTTCTGATGGTTTGGAAAACTTAGTAATAGTATTAACTGCACAAATGGACACTGACTGCGGAGATAGGGATAATCATGTATCGGCTGGTTCACACTAATAGTAAATTCTGAGTGAATCCGCATAAACGACCCAATTAATATAAATTGAGTCAACAATAATCACAAATTACATTTTATTTAACTAGTCGCACAAAAAAGCGAAAGCAATCAGATGGATGTTTTTACCAAGCTCGCAAACTTGATTTAAATATTTGTTATCACCATCCGCGCAATCAATGATTATTTAATTATATAACTTATATAAATGTGGCGAAAGCTGCTAAAAGCTAATAATCGTGGTTGTATAGAGATTGTGTAGCCGGCATTTCCAGTCAAGTACAATGTATGAGTATTACGATGTGCCATACCTAAATTTCCTTGAGCGATCCGATAGTTGAATTATAACTTAACTTCATTTTGTAAACTATTAGCTTGGTATTTTTTATTCTATATTTTATTTCCGTATTGCTGAACTGATATTATATCTTTTCATTATAAATAGAGTTAGTCATCATACACTTTGCTCATACCTTTTCCGTTTATAGGCATATCACTTTATTTCATATTTGCTTATTTCTTTTACGTTTATGTACGTAGTTTGACTTATACCTATATTCTTCTTGGGACAAAGTACTTAGTCTCTGTCGTATTCAAATTGTGATATTTTTTATTCGACGAATTGTTGTTGCTTTAACGTCTCCTGTGTTGATTTCAATTTTTTTGTGATCTCTCATACTAAGATTGCGTAATTCTAACTATTGCTCGTTAAGATTTATCATAGAAAGATTTAATAAACGCGAAGTCATGTTTGAGATTGTTCCATCTACTGGGGTTTTATAAATACGAAATACTGCTAACCTCTTATTATATATTATTCTGCCTAATCTAGTTTCTATGCATTGAGATCTAAGAGTAAATTCTTCTTTATAATTGCAATTATAAATGTGCAAACAACGAAGCAAATAATATATGAAAAAAATTTCTCCTAAATCGTTTACATTTATGTTTCACATTATAATAAAATAAAATTGCCATTATATTCAAGCAGTGGTTATGTTTGCGAAACACGACTAGCATTCAAAAATCGGATGGATGATTCTAAAAGTTAAATATTGTGCGTTTGCATCAATTTTTTTTATTTCATAAATTTTTGGCACATTTTGCAGAAACATAACTAGATTTCTTTTCGATATTTTGACCATCGATATTGGCTGCCTTCATCAAAACCGTGAATAACTAATAATGAATTATCGACTGAAAATCGATGCACGTTAATTATGCTAAATATTTCAGTTGCCCAGTCAAACTGAATGTTTGATGTCGCAAATTTGTAACAAAAATGGAAATAAAAGTAGATTGCATATTTTATTAAACAATAACGCATCTTCTGTGTCGATTACTTTTAAACTATCACAAATACTAGCAAAAAACCGTAATTGCACACAAACATGAACACCTCCAAAACAAATGTTCTATATGATATGCTCAACAATTGGTTAATTGTGAGTGAGAGAGTAACAGCGGACGTACGTAGGCATACGTTTTGCTTCTGTTTATGGTACTGTTTGAGGAATTGATGTAGTAAACCTCTTGTTTTACCTATAATCCAACTTCAGGATATTAACTGTTTTCTTTATAAAGTATCAAATATAACAGCCTGGATATGATCATGCAAAATAAAATTTCCCTTTTTTGAAACTGTTTATTTATTAAACTAATTTGATGATAACGTAATTCACTATGATGATGTTAGTGCCTATTGCAATATTAGCAACTATTTATATGAGAATATAAACATAGAATTCATTGATTTTGCCTCATCGGCATTTCTTATTCGGATTCAGTTAAATTTATCCATATGCTAACTGAGATAATCAATATTTATATCAGCCTTCTGATAATATAATGAAATAGTGTAATTATTTCTTGTTTATTTATCAGATGTATGTCGATGAAATATTAAAACACTCCTTTCATTTTCTCAGTATTTTTTTTAACTCTGGGGGATTTTATGTCCAACTTACCTGACTAATATAACCGCTTGACTTGTATTTGTTCTGGTTAATATTGTTACACCAAACTAATAGACTTATTTTCTTCTGAAAACACTTTAGGTCAGCTATTTTTATGCATTTTAGATTTGAATTTAGAAATAAATCGTATATTGAAGCCTAAATTATTATAAAGTAAGATTATTTCAGCTGAAAGGCCCTTCGCCTGACTCCTGGACTCTTCTGGCCTCTACGGTTATTATTGAAAGCCGGGGTCGGTTAATCAGATGCATAGATTAGCCAGGTCATTTGCCGTTTCCTGTTCATTGTTGTATAACATACATATTTAATCTGATTTTATTTGCCGTGACTTTCATAATTAATCATATAAAGTACCAGATATTGCAGTCGGGTTGCGGTCTTGCTAAAAGAAAACGACTTTTTAACTGTGTCGTGTTTACATACTTTCTAATAAATGTTTTCTCCATTACAAGATTTATCTGTCAATTTATCAGCATTATTTATCTACTAAATGTTGTGCATAACTTTAACAGAATGAGTAATTTAGCTCAAGGTGTGAATTTTTCCCTTTACTTTTCTTGTGTAGCACAGTTACATCGGAAAAACTGGTTTCCACCTCTTTATTTAGTTTCTATGATTTTCACTGTGCTGGAAGTATTTTCTAATATGCCTAACTTGAACAGCTTATAAATTGTGCTATTCTAAATCCTGCTTGCACTTAAAAGTTACATTTCGCTCATTCCACAATAATTTATGATGTTGCAATCAATTCAGATGATGGCTGCTGTAATTCGAAGTGCCGATGTGTGCTCACTTCTTAGAAATTAATGCGGAAGTTGACCGGCCACGCCACCCTCTTAGTACCGGCATCATTCATAAAACGGACCTCCAGGTGCTTTTGTTCGCCCACGAGTGGTTCAGAGTGACAGCGTTATATTTTTATGAAGAAGATTAGCAGCCCTATCAGAGCCTACTGCTTTATACTTTGATATCAGTTTATGTATGTTATGTATATACAACTGAAACTAGTTTAGAATTGGCCACAAAACTGCTTTCTCTCTCCCACTACGACTTTTCTTAGTAGTGCTTAACTTGGCCACGAAAGGGATTGTTTCTTCTTTAACCTGAATGATCCAAATAAATAAGATAACTGGAAATTTTGTTCAAGTTTAACAACAGGTTTTAATTTATTGCTCTCTGGTTTTAACGTCATGCCATGTAGATTATTTTGAAGTAAGTGCTTTTTTACATTAGATAATCGATTAAATAAATAATAATTCACTGTAGAGTGGAAGAGCAAAAGCTACATAATGATACAGAATTGTGCAGAGTCATTTTAATATGTGTAATTCAATTAAAATCATCTAAACCTTATGAAATATAGTGGCATTAAAGACAATATTTTCTATGTTTATTTCAATAACTGGCATATAAAATATGTACTTTGTGCTAAATAAACGAATACACATTTAAAGTGAGAGAGAGAGAGAAAGACAGAGAAAGGGAGCAAAATATACGATTGTGAATTATTGTGTAATGCAACCATTATGATGGTAATGGAGACTGCGCAAAATTAGAAATCTTTAAACCTGCGAAATCAAAGGATGATTGTAAACATTTCAAAGAATAATACATAAATTAGAATTGAAGGTCAAAATTATGTCTTCATTAAAAAATTTCTTTTTTGCTTTCATTCTCACAAGCCAAATGTAGAGAATTGAAACAATAACCACACCAAGTGTGCATTAAAATCCCGGCAAGTACTGTGATATTGTAATTCTGGTCCTTTGATCAAATTTTGGTGTTACCACAAAACAGTATAAAATTATTGTTACATTAACAAATTGAGTTTTGCTACTCATACTGTGAAGAGTAGCTGCATCACCGGTAGACTTACATCATTGTGCAATCACAAATTACATTTAATAACACGAATGGAAGATATAGAAATTAGGTCTAGACTTAATATTATGAATTCCGAAACAGAAGGCAATTCCAAACCCTGGTTTTGAATGAAACACTAATGAATAGCACGCGAAGACGGTCATCCGAACAAATGGCTTCGAAAACGATTACTAAAATACGTTATGCGCCCGTGTCTCATTATTACTGAAAACTTATTAGAAGAAACCTGCAGTATCTTCTTAGCCTACTTTTTAGCTTGTCAAGAAATGTGGAATAGTTGAACTGTGCAGGCTATGATGCGTGTGCGTATTAAATTGTTAGCACAGTCAGTTTCATATGCTTAAAAATGCTAATTCAAAGCCAATTTAGTAAATTAAATATGTACTAAGCCTTTAAAGATTAAAAAAGGCATAATCGCATTCAATAAGTCGCCAGTAATCATGAAACACATGCAAATGATAATACACATTTTGTACATGCAGACATGTTCAAGCCCGTCTGACCTTATGTTAAAAAAATATTAGTTTGAATGTGGCTTCTGTTTATAACTCTTGGAGACAAGGCCGTATGCATTGGCAAAGGAAATTAGACTAATGCAGAAGATGAACATAAGTTGATTTTTAGTCTTCACTCACGCATATCTTAGCAACATTCTTTTGTTTATCGTGGGTTATCAGAAGAAAATTTATATTTAAATTTACTTTGTTACATGAAACTATTTTACGTTCTTCGCTTTTGCGATAATTTTTAGCTTAGTTAGTGAATTAAACGAGCTATTCTTGTATTTTCGTAATTTCACTGAATTTCATTGTTATTTTAACGTGACTAATGTATTATTTAGTGCATTAATCGATTTTTAAATGAGAGAAAACAGAATAATTTATGTACATTTCTCAAGACTACTTTTTAAATCGCAGAAACGTGATCGTAATCAAATAAATCGTAACTGTGAAATTTACCTTCAGCGTTTAAAATTAGGTGATTTCAAGAAGTTTATTTTTCAAATTCATAAACTGGTTCTATTATTTATCTTTAATAATGTGAAGTTGATTTTTAATCAAAAACTTTTCTCATGCACACTGTGTACTTTTATATCTAAACTAGAAAAAACTAAGCAAAAACACATTCGTTTAAGACGTGTGTGTTACAGCATAGTCTTCTGAAATACGAAGTCACAATTTTGAGAAAATGAGTGGTTTTTATTTAAGGAGAGGGATTGAGATTTAATTAATTGTGGTAAAGCACAATTGGGACCAAACATCTGCTTCTGTTCTATCCTAAGACTAGCATCACTCTTAACCTATTTTAGTTATAAAGTAGAAACGTGGTGCTAGGAGTGAAAACTAGTTTTGTCATAGTCGCAATTGTACAGTGCTAGAGTCATGCTGCTTGATTGTTGTTTTACTTGGAATTGTCTATACATTTAAGGGAAGATTAATAAATTTTGTGAAATAAATTGAAGTTAAAAAGGTTCAGTTCGTATACTTTACATTGTTGCCGAAAAAAGGATTCTTTATATACTTTATTAAATAAAAACTACCATGAAACTCAAATGCAACAAGAAAGTGAAGTTTCGAAACACTCAATTCTTTAGTTTACCCGTTGAGGCTGAACATATCTTAATTTCTCTTTCTGCTAACGTAGGTCGAGTTGCAATTCGATGTTCTCCCAAAATGTCAAAGATTGCCAACTTGCATCTGTTTCAGACGCTAGTAAATCACTTAAGGACAACATTCGGTGATTAAACAATCATTAATTGTGCAATTAATGAAAATATTTCTTCAAATTTACTTTGCGAAATGTCATTATATCCAACGGGTTGCACAGCATACAACAAAGCCTTCATATGACAACAGCAGACTTACTATCGTGGCTGAAACTAAAATGTAAATATATGGTATAGTAAATCAGATATGTGGATTTCATCGACGATAACAGCTGGAAATGTGGGTTGTGCAATTTCTATTCAGCCACCACTCCAAGTTTACTTAATGAACTATGCAATGTCATGATGACAGAAGTATATTAGCTTGCTGTAGAATTTATATTCCATTATATAATAAAATGCGAAGAGCGCGATTTATTTTAAGAGAATGACAGTGAATCTCAATTAACATAATATACAACTATTCGAGTATACGAAGGCAGATAATTTATTCGACGAATAATGACTAATGTACAAAATTTAACCAGAAAATAATGATGGTAATGTAAATAAATTTTATATAAAACTGTTTTGCCATAGGTCACGTATTACATGGGAATAGCGATTAATTTCTAAATGTCGGTCGCAGACTTACAATATAATTCAAAGGTGTGTCAACTAATTTATATGTATATATATATATATATATATATATATATATATATATATATATATAATGTCCATTGCCTGTGGATATTACACTCAAATACAAATTAAATTCCTTCATTTATTTAGTTCTTAGTTTTCATTAAATTAAGTTTATGATGACTTGTCTGATTTTCCGTTTTTCGGGCTGATTTTTGAGAGGTTTTGTGCGTATGTGACTGTGCGTGTAGGAGTTATTCTTATAATATTACAAATTATTATACAATAGTAATGACCCCTATACCCACACACACTCAAAAATCAACCCGCAATAAATCTCCAGGAGGAAATAAACGTAAAACTGAAAATCAGATTGGTTCTTATCCACTTAATTAAATGAAAACCAAGAATGCGTATAAATGGAATAATCTAATTGGCTTTTGAGTATTCTCGTGTTAAACAGACAAATTTTTTGTTAAGTGTTTTTTCTTCCAAAAGATAATATATGAATTAATATACATTGTGTCCTTCAATATTAAGCTATTAATGTTTTGGTTGGTAGGATAGCACGCTCATCGAATTGAAGATAAATTTACTTTGTGAAAATTTTGGCAAGATCTTGATAAAAAATTCTCTTCTTGCTTAGCTGCAGAAAAACCTTTATTACACATTGAGTATGTATGACTTTCAAATTGAATAGATTAATAGTTTTTTGAGGTCGTATTATATATGTGACGTGTGTATTTAAAATTTATGTGTGGTAGCACATACATTGGAAGATCTAAGAAGTAGCTGATCAACAAAATCGATCGTCGCCTGGCTCAAAAGTTGACACATAGAATAGTAATATCATACGCTATATCAGAAATTAATGATTATATAATTTAAACAGGACATCAAGTTAGCATAATTGATTTCTCTATTTTTTACAATGCGATGCCTTAGCAATTCTTAAATATTTATGAAGCACTGTATATCAAACAACAATACTTCCTGCTGAATGGACAAAACGTTCACCCACCCAAAATGGTACTTGACTATTGGCGAATGAATTGAAGCAAAAGGTATATTAAGCAATAAATTAAGCACCAAGTAACAAATTAGTTCAGTTGTGACCAGAAGGATAAACCAAAGGCAGCATGAACGGAAAGTATAATCTCATGCACATTCGTTTCGTGCTAGCTGGCGACTCATCAGTAGGAGCCGGTATTACGCCCTTTAACCACTATATATTTGGTAGAAGAATGTGGAATAATAATAATTCTTCTACCAAATATATAGTGGTTAAAGGGCGTAATACCGGCTCCTACTGATGAGTCGCCAGTAAGCACGAAACGAATGTGCATGAGATTATACTTTCCGTTCATGCTACCTTTGGTTTATCCTTCTGGTCACAACTGAACTAATTTGTTACTAGGTTCGCAAAACCTAATACATACTTGCATATATATTAGTTCTTCGCAACAAACAGTATTTAAATTAAGCACCACTTGAAAAAAGCCACCAAACGCAATATTGGCAACAACAGAGACAAAATCAACAAAACATGCAATACAAAGATCAGTCGCGATGCAAGAAAAGGTTACGTGCATGGCAAAGAGCAGAAGCTGTACAAATTTCTAATAAAGAAACATTTGGCCAGTGCAGAACCAAAATAAGCCACAAAGTATAAACATTTATACGTGAAACAAATTTACACACTTATATATATATGTGTGTGTGTGTCTGTGTGTATTTTACGTGAAAATTAGAATATGAGGTTTCTTGTACCTGGTATATTTTATTCTTATCTTTGTACGTGGAAAACGTATTGGGAAATGTTTAAAAGCTTGCATTCCAAAAGAATTTGATATTTATTGATGATATGGTGTTTAAATGGATATTATTTTGTTGTTTGTTAAAATTATGCAAATAGCTCATTTTGGCATTGGTATATCGTAGGTTGTAAATCTTCCTTTTTCAGTCTGAATTGAACCGCCCATTTCATGGACAAGATAAACACTTATCTTTACAATTAGCCTGGAGTGAATGCTTGGGATAATTAAAAATTCATAATATCATTTATTTTAAATTATACAGTAATAACGTGTATGAGTTTATGCATTAAGCATGGTATAGCCAGTTATATTTTTTTTACCTATTTGACCAGTAGCACAATAGGTAAGGTTTATATCATAGTGCCGACTTCTTCTAAGTGTTAGTCAGCGAAGACGAAACACAAAAGCCAATAGAATGACATCATTTCTTTTCAGTTGACACGTTTATAATTTATTCCTCTTTCAAAAAAGTAGCTATCTTTTTAAATTATTGATGTTTTAATGGTTATAATACGATTAATTTCCCAGTTTAATCAATTCTTTATTAGGCTAACCCATTTTTCTTAAATCGAATTTATTCCTAATCCTAAAATTAAGTATTTAAATGTCTAATTGGAAGAAATTTCAGTGTTATCTTAACACGTTAGCGTAAAAAAGCCTCCCCTAATTTAATGTGTATCTGTGGTGTTTCACAATTAATTGATATTTTTTCATATTTATTTTAAAACACGAAAAAGGCGCTTTATTTGGAACTTTTTCCGACTTGAAAATGAGCATTTGAACAACTGTGGTGAGTTCAGAGCAGTACGCGATATATCCATTGCACCTCTTCCCAAGCGTCGTACTCGCGACATTCCAGGCACAATTCTACAGAATTTGATGATTCGCCCGATCGGTGCAGCCCTCAGCGTGCCGGCTGGCCATTTCAAATCTCCGACACATAATGCTTTCAAAAAACCAATGACGGTATGATAACTAAATAATTTTTTTGCCTTTCTTTGCTGTTTTATAATGTTAGCTTCTTTCGTCGAAGCTGGTAAATTTTAAACTTAAGCTCTGCATTGACAGACATAGTCAATAAATTATAGTTTTAGAGATTACAGGCTCCTCGATGAAATTTTTTATCGCATTCAACAAAGCTTGGAGTATCCTGACTATGGGAATGACAGTGCAAACTCGGGGACAGCAACATTTCGCGAAATGTTTTACCCTAACTGATTAAAATACTAAAAGTATATACCCTTAATATTGAGATCGCAAACTTGATTAAATTAATTGCTATCACCGCTTGCACTATCTATTTTCGTTTAATTTTATTTCAAAGATCAATTTTCTTGTGCACTTGCGTCAGTTCCGATTCCAGAAAGAATGCCTGTATCAACAGCGTGGAATGTTAATGCCGAATAATCATCAGAGTTATAAATACGAAACGCAATCTTTTTACTTAAATTTCGCAAAGCTGCCGGCCCCAATGATTTTTCCCGGGCTTATTTAAGGATGATGGCGATATAATTTCCGGAATGTTAACTAAACCTTTTTGTACTATGTGGAATAAGATGACCGTGCCGCTTGCTTTGAATTAGGCGACCATCATTCTTATCTCCGAAAACAATTTCAATTCGTTTGATAAACATCGTGGTATAGACTTAACTATTGTCGTATCTAGATTATTTGCTTCGATTAACTTACGCTGTCTTCGCGTTTCGCATAAATCACTTACTAGAGAAGAATAAGCAGGATTCAGGCCAAGACGAGGTTGTAAAGATAATATTTTTACCTTAAGGCAAGGTTTTGAACAGCGACATGTATATCGCCGTTTCACAATAGCCATCTTTCCAGACTTGAATTGTACATTTTACTCGGAGGATCGCAATTTTCTATTCGATATTTTGTCAAAAGGTGGTGTGCCTACAAAATTTGTAAATGTTATACACGCCCCTCTACACAAGCACTTCCGGTCGCGCGTAGGTTTATAATAAATTATAAAATAATATTACAACCAGAAATGTTTATATAATTAAACGAAGTTTGGTTGCGCTGGCGGTGATAACAATTCTTATAATCAAAGTTGCGTCTTGATATAAGCACCTGACCCATTAATTACTTACATATTTCAGTATAAACTAAGAATTTTATAGTGTAGAAGAGGCAATTCATCCAGTAGACCGGTTTCGTCGTTTTTGGGAACTCATCATGTACTGGCCAGAATTTGCTGCGGACATGGTTCGAACCTTGGCACGTCTGCTTCGGAATCGGGTGCTCTAATCACTGAGCCACCCTACCACGCACTACATTACACACAATTTTCAGTTATATACTAACTAATGTAACTTGGTTAGTCTATTTTTCCTTTAGTTGGAGCTCATATGGCATCCATTTAGACCAAAAGTTCCAACTAACTATCCCCAATCTGTCATTACTGAACAGCCACCACACCACATCGGAAAGTGGTATTGACATGAAAATTTATATAATTAAACGAACATTGGTTGAGCGGGCGGTGATAACAATTATTATAATCATGGTTGCGGTCTTGATATAAGCACATGACCCATTAATTATTTACATATTTCAGTATAAACTAAGAATTGTATAGTGTAGAAGAGGCAATTCATCCAGTAGACCGGTTTCGTCGTTATTGGGAACTGGCCAGAATTTGCTGCGGACATGGCTCGAACCTTAGCACTTCTGCTTCGGAATCTGGTGCTCTAACCACTGAGTCACTCTGCTGCAGGGAACTAACAAGTATAATTAAACAAACATTGGTTGCGCGGGCATTGATAACAATTATCATAATCAAGGTTGCGATCTTGATATAGGCACCTGACCCATTAATTACTTACATATGTCAGTATAAACTAAGAATTTCCTTTTCTACACTATAAAATTCTTAGTTTATACCGACATATATATGTAATTAATTGGTCAGGTGCTTATATCTAGATCGCAACCTTGATTATAATAGCTAAAAAGTGTATCTTTAACAGCTAGGCAGAATATAATATCAAATTTAGAAATAAAATGGTATAAAAATGTATTATGGAATATTGTGATTATTGGCGACTCAGTAGTACGAGCCGGCAATACACTCCGAACGTACTATATATTTATGCAAGATATTTGGGAGAGTTGAGCGGTGCCATCTTCTTTAAGTAGCAGAGTCGATTTCATAAGAATTCTTTTAAGGTGAGAACTCATAAAAATTGAACACATATGATTTTAATTATAGGTGTAAAGAGTACCAACACAATAATTGCTACGAATTTGTAGACAAATTCCTTCGGAAAGCCTGCTATTCCATAGGATTATCACTAGACAAATTTAATCACTGATCTCGAACAAGGCCAGAAGAAGCTAGAGAAGCAAATGTGGAAATTAATTGGAGCTCAAACATAATGTTTTGGTTTCCTTTACAGGTGTGGTATATATATAATTCATTGAGCTTACATTGAAGTTGAATTTTTAGGAATTAATATTAATTTGTCTTTAAAACTAATTTATTACGTGTCGTCATATTGACCTACGTTTATTACCAATTGTATGGTCAGTTTGAGACGTAGTTCTGGCTTCTATCGATAAGTCGCGAATAAGCGCAAAACGTTTTCGTATGTGAAATTCCGTATTCTATTTATGCCGCCATTTGTTTTTAATGGTGAATTAAATTGAACTCACTTATTGCTACTTGCGCTATTTCTAATAAATAAATGATTATCATTTTTTATCCGCAACCTAGGATGTACAAATTTCGTACGGTTATCTAACCTATAGTATGATTAACAGGAATATGTGATGGCATATGATGATTAAGGAAAATGCTATTGTCAACACCTGTTGCGCTATCATCCTATAGCCAGCTCGTCCGCATAATCTAAATGATACTCTGAAGGCTCTATCCTTTCTATCGTTAGTACATTTAACTCAATCCGGTTAGAAAGACTTCTCCAGTTCCTATGACAAAGACAAGATAAACACATAATGGCGTTAATAGTAGGATTTAGAGAAAAATGTATAAATATTATCGGCTTATAAAGCCCCTTCGCATAATTCGTTCCGGGAATAATTTTCAATAAACTCTGTTTATATAAGAGCACAGAAATATAATTTGACATGCGAGGCAAAAGTTCACTTAGAAGAAACATAGTTAAGTTGTCTCTACGCAATTCTGGACATCCGGGTGACCTAAATAATCGATTAATTAATTAAATAAAAATACACTAAATATATACGTTTAATTCAAAGTTGAAATATGAAAAAATACATAACAGTATATGATTCCTTTTGTGTGGGCATTCTGAATTAAATCACAACAATGTACGTTAGGTCAGTTGTTTAAAAGAAAACTTCACTAACTAGTTTGAAACGTTAACTACCACCTATGTGATTTATATCAATTAGAATAATAGTGTGCATAATTATTTACATATAGTCAAAACTTTAAACAACAATACATAACTAAACCCATAACCATGATGATGCTAATGATAACCAGGTTGTCATTCCGTTATATATCTCCACTACTATTCGCTAATTAATCCAGAGATTCAGCTGTCTAGATTCACTGCTACAGCTATAATTTGAGGATTTTCTGGACTAGCAAGTGTTTATAACAGCTTTTGTTCTCACTTTCAAATTTAATCCATCTATAGACTCAAATTGTCGGTTATCTTCACCATTTTGGCAAAGATTATGATTAGTTATTTGGCTATGAAGCCACGCTGTAAAGATTTCATATTAAATCATCTCTAATATTGCTTTAATACGCATACCTATAAAAGATTGAAAAATCCAAATGTCCCATATGAATTGACGATGTTGTGTTGGATTTTACTAATGTGTCGTCTGCATCATACGTAGGCATACTTGACTGTTGAACATTTTTGCATGCTGTCTTTGGCCTTATCATTATCGTTTTAAGACCGTTCATGTTTCGTAATCAGATATTTGCGATAATTAGTTATTAAATCAGATTAGTGGATTTAAACTGATTGACGTAAAGATAGTATACTTTAAAGTTGGAATTGTAAATTTAATACCGAACGATAAATTTTTTTCAAGGACGCTGATTTAGATGTTGACCATGACCTACTGCACCTGCTTTGCATATATGAAGAACGTTTCCTCTGATTTATTAGCGATTTTGATGCATTTTATTTGATATATTTATTATATTTAAAAGAATTTATCACTTTTCCAACTACACTTTTAAACTCTTATCATTTCAAAATAAAACTGTATAAAAAAGTTAAACCGGGTGTTTAATTTTAAACTTTTCTTGCGAGTGCAAACTGGAAAAAATATGCCATTAACAAGAATTGCCTTTAAAAACATCTGCATTCGGTTATAAAATGAATGATGCAATTCCTGTATTATTGAAAAGAAATAGCAAGATATGATCTATGTTGACAACTCATCATTGGTTGAGCAAGTGGAGATAACACTATTTTATATGAAGTTTGCGAGCTTGTAAGAATGACAAATCCCATTGGATCTAACCAAACTCACAACAGAGAAAAATAGTAGTCGCTCACACGCACTGACGAATTAGACCATCTGTTTATCATCGTAGTACGACCAAAAACTGCCAAACAGCAATGCATATATAAGGAAATCAAAATAAATTGTACCGCTGTCACATCTTGTAGTCTCACATATGTGGTATTTGACTGGAAATCTCGTCTGCACAATTTCTGTGCAGTAACCAACATGACGATTTTGCAGCTTTAGCCACATTTATATAAGTTATACAATGAAAGAATCATTGATTGCACTGGAACAGATAACAGATCTTTAAATGAAGCATGCGAGCTTGAGATAAACACCTATCTCCTTGTATACAACCATATCATATCATAGCAAAACTACCGTAACTATCATGTACAGACGCGTTTTAACCTTCCATGATCATCGCCAGAGAACGATGGCAGTCTGACTAACGAAGATCAAACCGAAATGCATATATAAGTAAGGCAGAATTATACATGAATTGCGGCTTCTTCCTCGTTTATCAGTTTTCCGTCATGCTCTGACAATGACCAAAGAATGTCGAAAGTTGTCTGTAGGTGTGACGGACTATGGTTTTACTTTTCGTTAGACACTCTGGGATTGTTGTTTATTTGAAACACGCAAGGTTGAATTTATCATCCACACAATCATTATTTGCTTAGTTGAATAACATTTATAAATGTGGCGAAAACTACAAAACGGCCATGTTTGTGAATGAATAGAAGGTGAGCGACCAACATTTCCAGTCAATTATGATGAATGCAAGTCTACTAGAATTGAGAGGAGCACATCTAATTTGCTTCTTTAATATTTTCATCGCAGGTTGTTCCGCTTTAGTCAGTTTACTGTCATGTTCTGAAGGTAATAACAGAAGTTCTAAATACGTCAAAACGTCTGAGTGGCGATATTATTCCATGTTGTGTGACTGATTAGAAACTGTTGTGTAATATATTTTGCGCATCAATTAACAAATTAGTTCAAATAAGACCAGAAAGATAACTTAAAGTAGGCATGCAAGAAAGGTAGAATCTCATGTGCTCATTTGGTTCGTGCTTATAACGACTCATCAGTAAGCCGGTATTACGCCGTCGACCCACTATATATATGGGTAAGGAATTTGGAAGAGTTGGACGGTACGTCTCCTATACGAATGTGCGTACCGGCACTAGTGGAGCTAACTTCATGTATAATATATACCAAGCCTATAAAGGGTAGCAACACAATAGTTATTGTATTAGTACCTGATACCAATTCTATGGTTGCCGATTTGGTACATGATATAAATACCGTTGTTTTCGAGTCCGTACACGGTACCAACACAATGGATTTCAAGATTGTTAAATTTCAATGATAAGTCGCCAGTAAACACAAAACGAATTTTTACGTGAGATTATATCTTCCGTGCATGCTAAATTTGGTTTTATCCTCCTGGCTCTATTTGAATTTATTCGTTACTAGGTGTACAACACTTAATATACAATTTCATATATATTAATTCTCTGCAACAAACGTTATCTAACTGGTTATGTATGATTGAATTAGTGGTTATTTTAAGCATGCACACTTTAAAAAAAAATTTTGTCACCACCAGTGCATTTAATAATAGTTTAACTGTATGAATTGCGTATTTGTGGCAAAGTTGCATGAAGCTCATGCTCATGATTGCTTAGAAATTGTGTAGCTGATATTTGCAGTCAAGGATAATTTACGCGAGACCACCGAATATATAATTTTGTATGTCTTGTATAAAATTGTGGTTTTATCTTCGTTTGTCAACAGGCCATCGTGCTATGCTGTTAACCATAGAAGGTGGAAGAGCCGCATATCTTACTGTGCATTCCTTGTATATGAATTGTATTTTATCTTCGCTTGTCATTATGCCGCCGTATAGGTGATAGAAACGCGTCTATAAGTGTTCACTAACATTAAGTTTTCTATTTTCTGCAACTGGATAAATAAAATAAACTTTTTTTCTTATCACAAGCTCGCAAACTTGTTTTAAAGAATTGTGATCATCTCCCACACAATCATTAACTGTTTAACCACTTAACATATATAAATGTTGGTTATGTAAAAAATAATTTCTGTTCGTAACTGCATTGTAATGTGCAGCGCAAGTTTAAATTCAAGTTCAAAATTTGCGACACTTCTAGTGGTATGAGTCAAATATCTAATTTTGCTGTCATTAAATATGTATTACGGTTGAATCCTTGTTTATTTATCCTTCTATTGTGGTCTGCTTAAGATCATAGACGGCTCAAACGCGTCAGTTTATGTAAATTATGATGGTTTTTTATGTTGTGTGATTGATTAGATACGATGGAATTGTGTTGATCTCAAGCTGGCAAATCAACGATTTTTAATTGCATAACTTACATAAATCTGGGTTAAGTTGCAAAGTTTTAATGCTCATTACTGTATGAGCATATGCAGCCAAACGTTTCATTAAGTTATTATGTATACGAGAGTGCTAGACTTGAGAGCTTCATATCGAATTTTACTTTTCCTGTATATGATTTGGGGTTTGATCATCCCTAGTCAGTTTGCTGTTGTGCGACTGGTTGAATGAAATTGTATTGGGTCTTATTTAAGGCTCGCAAGCTTGAATTAAATAATTGCTATTACCACCCGCGCAATCGTGACTGCATAGAAACTGTGCAGTCGAAAATTTCAATCGTGTACAATGTATGAAAGACTACTAGAGGTGGTTTCCTTATCTATGTGTTTTGGTTTGGTCCTTGATAGTCAGTTTGACGTTGTACTCCGATAATTATCATGGAACGTCAAAAAGAATCTGTCAGTGTGTCTGTTTGTCATTTGGCCATATTGTGCGACAGAATAAATGAAATTGAACTGTTCTTATCGCCAGCTCGTATACCTGTTTTAAAGATTTTTTACAACTATCCGCGTAATCAATGGTTGCTTAATTGTAAAACTTTTGTAAATGTCGCTGCATGAAACATGTACTGCAGGAATTTATAGTCTTGTATAATATATGTCAAACCAATAGAATAAAGAGCTGCATATCTAATTTTTCTTTTTTTATACTTGCTTCGCATTTTAACCCTCATTAGTCAGTTTGCCTTCCTGCACCGACGATGGTCGTAGGAGGTCAAAACGCATCGACACGTGTGACTGATGGCAGTTTTCCTTTTTGTAGCGACTGGCTACATTCAGTCGGATTGATGTTCATATAAATCTTGCTGTTTTTTAAGAAGTGTTTTCAAAATACTCGCAATCAATGATTGTTCAATTGTATAACTGATATAAATGTGGATTAAGCCTCAAGAAGTTCATGTTCATAACTGTATAGTAATGTGCAACGAAAATTACCTATAAATAAAATGTATGTGATACAGATCTAATTTTCCTTTCGCTATACACGCATACGGGTTTAATCCTCGTTAGTCAGTTTGCCGTCGTAATGTATTGGTGATCTTAGCAGGTCGAAACGGGACAGTCTGCGACTGAATAGATGCTATCGAATTGATGCTTACCGCAAATTCGTATACTCCATTTAAAGCATTTTTATCACCACCCACGCGACAAACGTTTGTTTAATTCGATAACTTAGGTAATTTTCCGAAATTTGCAAAACGTTCACGTTCCTGGCTGGGAAGACATTGTGCAGCCAAAATTTCTATTGAAGTATAATATATGTCAGACTACAAAATGTGAGACTTGCATATCTAATGTTGCTTTCCTCACACATGTTTTGAGACTTAATCCTCGATAGTCAGTTTTCCTTTATGATCCGATGACGGTCATGTGCGTCACCACATATGACTGGCGATAGGTTTGCTATGTTCTGCGACTGGTTAGATGTTATGCAATTGATGTTTATCTGAAACTCGAAAATTAAGTTGAAAGGATTGGTCTAAAAACTGCTCAGTCAATGATTGTTCCATTGTATAATTGATATATGTTGGCGAAAGCTGAAAAAGTTCATGCTCATAACTTCATATCGATCATGCCACATAAATTTATTCTCAATTACAATGTGTGCGTGATTGCTTGAGCTGAGAGTCGCACATCTAATTTAGCATTTATTATACACTCATGGTGCTTTGATCGCCGTTAGTCAGTTTGCCGTCGTGCTCCTCTGATGACAGAAGATATTCGAAACGCGTTGGTAGGTTCGACTGACGGTAAATTTGTTATATTCTGTGTCTGGATAGATGCAATCGAATTGGTCTTTTTACATGCTCGCAAGCCTGTTTTAAAAATTGTGAACATTTCCCACGCAGTGAGTGTGGAGCAAGCTGAATTAAAGTTCAGTTCGTGATTGCATAGCACTTGTGCGACTGATATCTCTAGTCAAGTACAAGCGATGGGAGACTACTGGAGATGAGAGTCACATATCTAATTTTGTTTTCCTTATATATGTATTGCGGTTTAATCCTTGTTAGTCAGTTTGCCGACGTGCTCTAAGAATGATCACGGGAAGTCTAAACACGACATTTCTCGTGTCTGACGGCACTGCAATATTTTATTCGACTGGTAAGATACAATGGGGGTTGTGTTTATCCAAGCTCGCAAAATTTTTTAAAGGATAGATGATAAATGATTTGACATTTAGACTAAAGTCTTTTTAGAAATTATTATGGGCTGTCATGGATTACTTTCTGTATGCATACATTGAGGATTGATTGCATTCCAATTTGATTGTAATTTATCAGTAAAAATTTTATGTCCGTGTAATTGGGTTATTTAGTACTGACGAATGTTCGTGTTTATGTTTATATGCATGCGTAATTATAGTTATGTATACAGGTACATACTTAGGTATTTGTTTATATATGGATATATTTGTGCATGTTTCTATGAATGTAATTATATATATATATATATATGTGTGTGTGTGTACGAACGTTTGCATATATATAATTATCCATTTGTATATAGTATATATATATATATATATAAATATATATATATATATATATATATATATACATATATTTGTATAAGTATACATGGATGCACACAAACATACATTCATATTTGTAAATTTATTATTTAATGTATGTATAAATGAATTTACTTATTAAATTATTCATACAAGGTTTTAATTTTTCATAAGTGTAGTTAAGAAGGTAGGTGTCTAGAAATTTATTTTTTACCTATTAGTATATGTAAATGCGTACTCTCATGTTTAATTGAACGTATGTTCTTATATGTAAATTTTCATATTTATTTATTACTGTATGCATTTTGTGTTTATGTATGCTATTATTCATGTTTGCATTGTATATAGATGCGTTGGTTTATGAAGGCCATTTTCCTTTAGTATATATATATATATATGTTTGCGTTGTTTTATGTTTTTGTATATATGTTAGTATTTAAGCATATTTTTCTATCCGTATGCATCCAAGTATATATGAATAGAAAAGTTAAATTATCCAGTAGACTGGTTTCTTTCTTATTTAGATCGCTTCACGTATTGTCCAGAAATTGCCGCGGTCATGGGCACGTCTACTTAAGTATCCGTTGATCGAATCAAAAAAGGTTATTTTATAGCTTAAAATTGTGTGTAGCATACGGCAAGATGGCTGAGTGGTTAGAGCAATAGACACCGAAGGAGGCGTGCCCAAGTTCAAGCCCTGTCCGTGAAGTGTTCCCAATCAGGACGAACCCGGTCTACCGGATGAATTGCCTTTTTGTACGCTATACAATGCTTAGATTACACTGCCAAATGTATGTATGTAATGGGATTGGTGTTTACATCAAGATTGCAACCTTCATTTCATATTTGATATCACCACTCCGCAGCCAATGATCGTGTAGGGATGTATATGTTTATATGTTCGTTTCCATTTATATATGTATGTATGAGAATATACATTTTAGCATGCATGCTTCTAAATACTTTTGTTAATATGTATTGGTACAAGTGTTGCTTTACACTGGACTAAAGTTTTCCTGGTTCAAATTGTCACCGCGGCAACGCTGACTAAAACTGTTGTGGTTAATAGGAGGAATCCGATCTAGTAAATTTATTGCGCTTGTTAACTTTATGTCATAAAGTATAATGGAAGGATATTATTATGTGTGTTGTCAGTTGAAACTTCAACTATTGATTGTATAGAAATTTTATTTTATAAAGTGGACAAGTTTCTTCTTTACTTTCCACTCATTAGGTTTTTGCCGGAATTGCCACGGCCGGGATTTGAACTAAGGTAGTTGTTGTGCAGTGTTATGCGGCTCATTCATTACTCCAGCGAAGGCGCGCGTTGATTTAAATAAATGAATATCATAAAATCCTGCCTTTATACCTAATTTCAAGAAATATGTGTGGTACTATTTCTAAAAACTACGCATATCATTTTCCCAAAAGTCCCGGATTCTCAGGTCGTTTAGCCTAACAAGTCTCTAACAATGGTCTAGTAGGAGATTTGCTTTTGAAGTATTATGTTCTACTTTTAGCTATACCGACAATTTATAATTCAATCATTTTATAAGATAAGAAGTGTATATCAATTCCTTACTGGGCATTGTCTAAGTCTCACAATGACGAATTCGATGGGCTAAATAGAACCATCGAATTGTTTGTGGAAGGCACTATATACTCGAAGCAAATCTAATTAAATACCGTGTGTTTAAGACTAAACTAAATAAAAGTTGACCCTTGGTGTGGTGAATGAGATATGATAGACGTAAATCAAATTGTCATAAGGTGGATTATCGCTTCCAATTTTTAATTGCTTAATAATAAGGAGATTTTGGTATAGTAAATTAATTGTTTTTGTTGTGCTTTTTTCCTGTAACATCAATAAATATGAAGCATCTAGATTAATTTCTGTATATTTTAAATTTGATATAGGCAACGAACATTTCTGGTAAATTGTTGCACACTTCTAAGAGTGCGGGTCGTTTACACGACCTATTACCTGGCATGCTGAGGCATATGTCAGAAATGTTTCAGCCGCGTGTTAACCATGTAGATGCAGAAAATGACGAGAAAGGCAGAAATGAAAGTTCTGACGACGGACTTGATTTGCGTAGAACGTTTCGAGGCAGCAGCGATTCATCTTCTGATATAAACAAACAGTCAAATGGCCTGAACACTATGAATATGGTGTTACAAGACCATCACAATGAAATCGCATATTTTAGGGAAGATAATGTTGTTGGCCCTAACAGTGACTCAATAAAAGATGCTGATCATACGTAAGTTAATTGATATTTTTTCGTTAAATGTTTTATGGGCTTTTTTATCTATCTATCTCTCTTTTAGTTCTTAGGTATACATGTTTTTAAATACAATTTTAAATTAGCGCATTGGCTTTATGCTTTTTGAATTATTCGCTTGATGAATAAAATGTGCGTAAAGCTGCAGCATGAATAACTGCATCAGCTATTACACTCAAAATTCGTAAAATTTCAACGTGTTCAAAAAAGAAACTGAAGACCTAACAAAAACTAGACGTATTATAGAGTAGCCTCATGGAAATTCCAAAATACAAAAAATGCACCCTTTTGATCAAATTATGTACAACATCTATTGATATATTGGCCTCGATATAGGAATAAATGTTTAAACAACTTGCTTATATCAAAAATGACAATCGTTGTATGCGGCATTTGACACTCATGAAATATTCTGCTTAAAATGGCGCTCAAATGGGTCTCGCATCCCAGACCCCCAGATTATATATATATATATATTTATTTATCAGTAGAAATTAAGCATTGTATAATGTCGATGGTGGTCCGCGTTTTTCGATTTGCTGTAGTAACAGATTTTTAGAACTGGTTGTCATTCTCAATTATGGCGAGATTTATCCAATCTCGAAAACCATTGTGTTTTAACACTTTACAGACTTGTTTTCTCGAAAGTCATTGTGTCTGTATCTTACACAGGTTCAGTATCTATTATATATAGTGAGTTGGCTGTGAAGTTATTTTACGGAATAATTTATTTAAGGTTCATTCCATTACCGCATGAATACACATTCGTATATGGGATTCTACCATCCAACCGTCTCACATTTCTTGATCAATTTTAAAGTAGGCGTAGGGTTTAGTACTGGCTCCTATTGATGATTCGCCAATAAGCACAAGAAGCTGTGGCTTAGATAGAATTAATGAAATTTTATACCATTCAATTATCAAAAATATATTTTAATGCATGGATTTATATTGGGAAAATAGAATTACTGCAACCATTTATGGACCGAATTTTCAGTGCGCTCTATGTTTCTGATGCAGCGAAGTACTAATACCTGCAATATGATCTTAAGATTTCGTATAGTTTCATTAATTTTGTGTGCAAGATAAACTGTCAACAATTTAGTACGCGGATTTTAAGTTGGAAAAAGAATTTTAAGTTATGCTCTTCTTTGATAGAACAGTAAATTTATTTGCTTCTTCAGCTTAGAATCGCCCACTGCAATTTTTTTCTTTTCGTTGCTCATCTGATCAAGTACAGTTTGCTTCTGCTTCCAGATTTCATTACTTTCACTTTCTAATCCTTTAAGTAGTTTAAATCAGGAACCTATATATCATCATATTTTAAGCTTTAAATCGCGATAAATTAATGGAGGTACGCTCTAAAATGTTCAATATTCCTAGACTATATTTCATTTTTGACCTATAATTAAGGAGATATATTTTTAAGCAAATATTTACGAAAAACGATAAATCTTGTTTAAGCATAACATTGCATCATCTGATTTCCTGAATATCCTAATTAAAATGTTATTTATCATTTATTCGTCACGAATTCAGTTGCTGAGCAATATCAAAGAAGCAGTTATGTGAATATTTAGTATTATAAAAATAGTTTCTCATGTATCAAGCCGATTTATTGATTTTTCTTTACGCAAGGTTTAAATAAGGTTTCAGTAGTAATTTTTCATTCATCCTGTTACATTTATTTCCTTCTGTTAACCGTAGGTGCTAGCGTAGTGTCAAAGTTGTCAATGTTTTATACATCCAGTTTATGGGCACATGTAGCAGATTCTAAATTTTTCCAAGGTCGTTCAATTTCAGTCCCTATGAAAACAATTTGACAGACACGGAAATTTATATGTTACTATTCGTAGTTTCCTTTAATCTAATTAAACGTTGCATGAGTACTCCGAATTAGCTCATTTATCTGGAAGTCTACATGCTTTATTATCCGGTTGTTATTTAAAAAGATCTTACGATATTTACTGTTTTTCTTTAACCTTATTTTGCCGTTACAAATCTGTCAATAATTTCAGTCTTTTTCGTTTCATTGATGTAATTTAGTAAGGTCAATTTGTCTAACAACAATTTGAAAATGAAAATACTGGCGTATTATATATATATATATATATATATATATATATATATATATATATATATATATATATATACATAATCATAGATGAATTGCCAAATTGCACTTGTTTTGTTGTGCTTAATCTATATGAATTATTTACTTCATGGTTAATATTTGCTGCAACAATTTAAAATGTCACCATTGCAAACAACCGGTTTATTGAAGCCAGCCTGTTTTCTTACATAAGGCTGGCCTTGTTGACTTCACCTATTTTTGTTGGCTCATTTATGCGGATTCGCTCAGAATTTGTTAATAGTGTGCCATCCAAGCGAGACTTAATTATACCTATCTCGCAGTTAAAGTGTTCATTTGTACAGGTAATACTCTTACCAAGTTTTCCTATCCGCCAGAAGTCATTTTCTTAAACTTAACGCAAATGCTGTATTTTTAACCAATTATTTATAAGAGTGTACTCCTATAAAGCGCATCCATTTATTAAAACAAAACACAAATATTTGATATTTTATGAATTGAACACGAAATCACTGTTTAAAAAGCCATGAGAAGAATTTCATACGCATCGTGACTTTATAATGACAGTTCAGGATGGACTTGTTCGGCTTTAATGCTTAATATGACCCTAAAAGTTGTCCACAAAAACAGTCGAGCACATATTTTCTAAATCATAACCTTTTTTGAAATGTGTGTGTCCACTGTCGTAGGAGATGAGGTGTTTGACTCTGATCGAAGTGATTGCGAGTTCGATTTCTATGCACCACTAATATGGAGCTCAATCATATGGCTAAAACATGAACTGATTGCTCAATTTCATCTGCTAGACTTGTAAAATTGGTACCAATTAAGCAAACGTTATATTATCAGTTATGTAGTAGGTGTTGTGCGACTAGTCCAAAATTAGTTCAAGTATGACCAGAAGGATAAACCAAAGACAGCATAAACGGAAGTATAATCTCGTGCACATTACTTTCGTACTTACTGGCAACTCAGAAGTCGGAGCTCAAATTACAACTTTCACTCACTATATATTTGAGTGAGAAATGTGGGAAAATAGGACGGTACAATCTTTTATACGCATGTGTAAGCCTGCAGTAGTGAAGCTAACTTCATATAAACCCTTGGATAATACGAATTCAAAGCTTGCTCAATATACATAATATGTATACCGGGTCTGTGAAGAGTGCCAACACTATGTTTAATGTGTCAGTACCCGATACCACCATTATGGTATCGAAAAGGTACGTGGTACTAACACTATCATTTCAAAGTCGATATCTGTACAAAAACGATGTATTTCCATGTGTGCTAAAGTTCACCAAAATTTAAAATTTCAACTATCTCTGAACACCTGTTACTTCAGTAAATCCATACATCCTGGCCTTGATCAATATCAGTTTTCACATTTTGCGATAATCATGACATCATTCAATTTAATATATAAAAGTTAGATACTGTTTTTGGAGGAGAACCGAAATATATTCAATTATAAATTAGATGTTGCGCACCTGGTGACATATTAATTCAAATATAACCAGATGGATAAACCAACGACAGCACGAACGGATGTGCACGAGATTATACTTTCCGTTCATGCTGTCTTTGGTTTATCTTTTTGGTCATATTCTAACTAATTTGTCACTAGGTGCGTAACACCTAATACATAATTGCATATATATATAGGTTCTCCGCCACAAACAGTATCTAACTGTTATATAATCAAGTTTTGAAAAATTGTTTAATTATATACAGATATATATATATTGAGAGAGAGAGCGCGATAGAATTTGTCAGTATAAAATAAATATTGCATCAAGTAACACTCGATTCATTAGGAAGGACGGTTTCATTCTTCAAGCGTTATTTAGAATTTGTCACGGAAGAGACTCTAACTTAGCACATTTGCTTCGGAAACTGAAGCTCTATCCACTGCGTCACCCGTACCGCATACTTAACGCAATTTGAAATCATAAAATAAATTATTTTTATTTTGTCGATTCTTTAAGGAGTAACCTATTTTGTATTTGTTAAGATCCGAGATTCTTACTAGCTACCCCCAACCTGTCATTAAACAAATCCCAGCATTCCACTTTTTGAATGGTATTTTTAATTGATGTCTAAAGTAGGGTTTTCATTATATAATTTTTTTCAGTATAAACCAAACATTGCACCAGGTAGTAAAAGCAATTCATCTAGTAGACTAGTTTCGTCTTTATTAGGAACAAATACTGTCCAGAATTTGCTTTTGATGGGACTCAAACCGTGTAATAATTTCTTTCGAGTATGATAACCTATCTACTGCACCAAACGTGCCTCATGTTACACACAATTTGTAGTGATCCACAAACTTATGTCTCTGATTAATTTTTCCTTTATGTTGAACATATGGGAATCACTTAAGTTTAAATAACTACTCCCGATCTGTCATTACACAATAGACATCATGCCACTTGTGGAAGTTATATTGGTTTACAATCTATTGGCTGAATTTCGATTATATATATTTTGTCAGTACAAACTAAACGTTCGTCAAGTAGCAAAGGCGATTCATCCGGTAGATCGGTTTCATCTTTTCTTTGAACTCTTCAAATACAGTCAAGAATTTGCCACAGAGAGAATCGAAACGCGGCAGATTTGCTTTGGAATCCGAGACTCTAACCTCTACGCAACCTGTCCTGCATTCTGTATGCTAGTTTAAGTCACATACCGACTTATGTTTCTGGGAAGTCTAATCTTCATGTGGAACGTATCTAAAATCTCTTAATACCGAACGTTCATTTAATAAATGATACCATGTCACCCGGAGAATGTTATATTAATTTGAGATATAATGGTAGGTTTTTTATTATAATATATATATATATATATATATATATATATATATATATATATGTAATTTTCAGTAAAAAGAAAAACACGAACATTGAATAGGCGAAGGTAAATCTATTTGTGAAAATTCTTGCTAAGAATTTGACAATTAAATTTATTTTTAACTTAACTAAGTTATGCATATATGTATCACCTAGAAAGTCTGGCCTGCGTAATATTATTTAACAATTTAATATATATAGATATAATCTAGACAATCTACTATTCCTCATTCTAGCACATTTAATGACAATGCTAGTAGGATTATATTTTTGACAATAAACAAAGCATATATTACCCGATTTTAATTTTTAAAAAACATTTAGAATTACACAGTAGCGGTTTTGCTCTGCCTATTCAACTTAATTTAGTGGAGCTATTAACAAACGAAATGTTGGGATAGAAGAGCCGTTCTCGTTAAAAATAAAAATAATAATGATATATATATATATATATATATATATATATATATATATATATATTTAAGCAAAATTTTCGAATACTTGAGACGCAACTAAGTGAAATTTTGCATTAAGAACAACTTGAATTATATAATAACGCAAGCAGAGTTTGAATCGCCATTCAATTTGTTGCCTTATTTAATAGCGAATAATGATGACAGCCAACGATATTTTAAAGTAAAGCTTGTCAACATTTTCCTCGAATATCAGAATTGGTCGCAGTCAATGAAATCTTCGTAGAGTAAAGCGCACATGGCTGAGTTACGTGAATTATCCGAATAATGTGATCGTGTTATTCTTTCACTAGAAAAAGGTCCGGCTTGGTTGTCATGGATCATGAGGATTTCGTTTCCAAAGAATACTACTTTATTTCTGGTTCACAATTTGAAATCGATTTTACGGATGATGCAACGGAGAACACATAGAATTTCATTTCGATGGCGTTATCCTACTTCCTAAAAGACAGACGGATCACACCTATTGAACGTAAACAAATGGGGCCTAATATTAGATGTACAATTGAAAACGAGGAGAATGATAGTCGAGCTTATCTTTGTGTTGCTCAAACGTAAAACTGTCGGCACCAGCGCAGATCAGTTTTTCATTAGACATCATTGTCAGCGAAATATTTTAATTTCAGCAGCTACGTCTCATTGTAATGAAATAAGGCTCAGTTGAGAAACTACTTAATAGGATATTACACATTTGTTCACCACATTTAATAGATAGGTACAAAACTGATGATATAATAAAACCCGCTGGTGATAAGAAACCCGTGTATATTCACTTACAATATGAATTTCGAAAAGGCAATGAAGCGCGTTAAAGATAAATTGCGTTTCGACTAAGCTTTACATGTTTACCACCGCCAAAAATACTCTACCTAGTGTGAATTATAAGATTTCACTGCAGTCTGCATCTAAGGTTATCAATAAGTGGATTTGTTTCTGTGGATAATCATATGTAGGCAGTTGCAGTAGAAGATGGAATTCACGCTTGTCGAAGGGCGTACCAACCTGTCTTTTGTAGAATAATATTGGTATTGTACGTAAGTCTAACCAAACATGTCAAGTCCTGTAAAATTTGCAACATGAAAACAAAGCACTTTCAATTTTAATAAAATCTAGATGTTTTGGTATGCTACCCTAATTTGACGCCATTTCAATAAATGGACGTTTTCTGGAACTGCAAGCAAAAGCAATTCGTTCGTACACTGGCATTACCATGGGGCTTTCAAAGCCCCATGTGAAATTGCGCTTAGATACAGTTCTCTTTTTTTGACATTCTGTACTTATATATATATATATATATATATATATATATATATATATATATATATATATATACATCATCGTGTATTTTTAACGATGACTAATCTTCTTTTTAGCTTTCTGTTTTCTTTTATTCATACCTGTAGTAAAAGTTGAAAAAATGCAGCGATAACGCTATTGTCCAATTTTAAATGTAGATTTTAAATTTACATCGACTAATAAAGCTTTTTTGTATCTGAATAAAACTATTCTTCATTCCAAAAGCTGTAAATCTTTCAAAACCTCTAGTACAGGCCAACATAGTTGACCAAGATTCCAAATTTAAACTGGAGTTAGAGAACGACATCATGCTTATTTTAATCAATGTTCAACTGTTTAAAGAGAACCTTGACAGCCTAACAATTTGAATACATCAGAAATACACAGATATTTCTTTATTTATAACAGCACTGTCCAACAATTTAACGAAAAGAATCTGTTGAATGAGTCAAACGAATCAGGAAGATATGCTCCGAGCACATGGTCAAGGAATAGTTAGAATATTTGAAGAAGATCTTGCAAATGAACAATTATCCGGATAAATTCATTAATGATAACATGAGACCTCGTCTGTTTCGCATAACAGAAGACATTAACAGAAATATCTACAATAATATACCTTTCGGTGGTGATCTTCCAGCCTTCATTATGCCCAGATGAATGTGCCGAACCACGAAAAAAATCTTTCCAATTGTCATGATAAACATCACTTTCAAAACACATAGTAATGGTTTTGATCGCTAAAGACCAACTGCCTTCATCCTCGTAATCGTATAGTTTACAATTTTAAATATATGTGCAGTAGCACATAAATTGGTAGAACCCAGTAGCAGCTAATCAAAAGAATCTATCACCATCTGACGCAAACGTTTATCCAGAAAGGAGTAGCACCGTTCGCCATATCAGCAATGACTGCTCATAGAATCTAAACAGAGTGAGCAAAACAACCATTTAGTTTTTTTCACAAGGCGGCGTCAGAAAAATTCTTAAACAATTGTGTTGCACTGTATATTAAATTGCAAAAACCCCTGATGAATGTTC
>JAQBSW010004503.1:0-68582 GCA_029291075.1 Eudiplozoon nipponicum | reverse complement strand
CCTATGACAAAAGCAAAAAAATGTGAATAAAAATTAATTCATCAATCAAACGAATCATGCTGCGCGACAAGGTATATATTAATTAAATGGTCCTTGTCTTACACAATGGGACAACCAATAACAGTTGCAGTAGAAAATATCGTCATGCATTGCATGGAAAAAATTCTATTAAAAAACACTTCTCTAACTCCCAAACTGTATGCACGATTCTTGGATGACATTTTAAGTCAAATCATTCATTTAGAATGAAAAAGGGTAACTTAAAATCGATGATAATAAGAAGCTTGAGACAAGCAAATACAAACCCTTGCGCGATTTAATTAGGTAGACTGCGAGAATTATTTAGTGCTAATGGGTAACCTCTAAAGTTAATATAAGCAACTATGATGAGTGTTATAAGTAGATTTCATCGTTATTGTAAATAAGTGAAGTCAGCTAAAATAAAAGAAGATCGGAGGGTAACGGTAATAGCTGGTTCCAGACTAAGTAGGAAAATAAAAGGGAAACATTGAAATACAATAAATGTACTGTTTTAAAACAGACCCAGACCGTAGGCACCAAAAGGATAAAATTGAATCGTTAGACAAGTCAGGATTGTATGAAATTCTATGTAATGACTGTAACCTCATGTTTGCGGGTGAAAGCATGCACCCACTTAAGGTAAGAACACGTTAAAATATAACCGCATGCAAATATGTTAGTTTAGCGCCTTTTAACAAACATTTATTTTTGTATGATGGGAGGATAAAAGGACACTTTTCTTTGTAGTATTACTATTATCTTTCTTTATCAGGCAACGTTAAAATTTCTTTTATGATCCCTTTTTTATTTTTCTTTTATCTTTCTATTCTATTAAAACACTTTATCCGTTTCTAATTTAGTTTTACTAACACTTAATCATTTACTGTAATTACTTCATTTTGGAAAATACGTGTAAAAAATAGGTCTGACGTGTGCATTTAGGAAATGGCAGTTATCATTTTATTTTGACTTGAATGACTGATACACTTGCCGATAATTACATGTAACAGATTATTTCTCAGCCTTAAGCAAACGCTCACACACATACACACAAACACACAGACTTGGCATACACTTATCTAGTGAATAGTCAAATATTGCTAAATCGCTGTAATTTCACTAAGATGAGTGTACACGTGCAGTAATTGATTACTCCTCAATCCAAAACAAACGAGAACACATACACACAGGCATGAAGTACGCTTATCTAGTGAGTCGTCAGTATTTGTTATTAAATCACTGCAATCTTATTTCGACGAGTGTACACATGCAGAAAAATACACAAACCAATTTCAGATACACTTACCTAGTGAAAAAACAAGTTATGCTTAAGAGACCTCACAACAAGTATAAATGGGGCAATTTACACTAAAATTTTCCACCTGAAATATTGATTTTCAAATTTTTTGTGTGATGTGCTTTCCATTGAAATGGACTTCTGTATGCGGAAGTCGAAATATTTCGAAAAATCAGGTAGTCAGCAGATGCAAACACCTCGTATCATAACACGAGGAAAAGGTAACTAATTATGGACATTTTAATAAATCAGATCTTGCACGTGATAAAATAGAAACAGGACTCACAGTTAATTTGGATTTTTGCAGACGCATACCAATTTGTGGTCGTAGTAGATCGACAAAATTGATAAAAGAATCCAGCGAAATGAATGAAACATTCGTATAAAAATCACTAGGATTGATTTGGAATACAGCATTTAATAATGGTAGGAAGCGAAGTTTGCAAAAATCAGAATCGGAGACTCGCTTAGGTAATATAATAAGAAAGTTGCGTCAGCATTAACTTACAGAGGGCAGGAAACGTGTAATTAAATATCTTTTAACTTATTTTAAGATTACCTTACAATTTTATGCTTGATTACTTGTTTTCTCATTGTATCTAGTAACTTGGGTGATTTATGTCGCACTTTTTAATCAACATTTGCGTTTTTTAAATAGGAGGTAATTTTTCTATGCATTATTGCTGTAATACTTTTTTCAGTTAGCAATTTTTGGAATTTCTTTTACGCCCCTTTTTATTGGAAATTTCCATCTTAATGAAACATTTTATCTTTATATTTTTACAAACTCTTAATTCTATTGGAATTCGAGCCTTAATACATATCTTAGTACCGTTTCCATGTAAAAAAGGAAAGATTTTATCAGATACAAGAAGCGTTTCTTTCGCATATTCTTCTCAAGTATCTAAAAATGAACATGCTTCTTCTGCTTCCATAATCCGGCTGCAATTTGTTCATCTTTGAAATCTCGTATGTGGCTAACTCCCTTTTGTTATTGCAATTTGTAATTATTTTAAATGCCACATCTGGAGAACATACATGCAAGGTTTCTTTGATATTTTGCGCAATGAAACACGTGTATTCACTATTTGATTTGAAACAGGCATTTAAGTTGCAATGTTCTCCCATTCGAGTAATTAACCGTCTGGTCGATCGGCCTACGTAAGTTGTTCGACAAATTGCGCATGTATATTGGTAAATAATATTTGATGTCAACATTAAAGTCTGTTTCTCTTTGATTGCTGGCAACTTCAAGTGGGTTGCCATATATAATTAACGTGGTTTAGCTGCATTAAACTTTTTTGGGATGTTCAGGTAAACAGCTTTTTTTTGGTCCAAAATAACACTGCTTCTTTTGACTCCCCCTTTTAATAATTTACTCAATTGATTGTCTAAGATAGCCATTAGACAATTAATCGTTTACTATTTTTGTTAGCATATTCGTTTCCAGTTGAATCTGGACTAACCAACCTGTCAATTCTTGAAAAAACAGCCGCAAACTCTTGACAATTTATATTGAAAAGGCGTGAAACTGCAGTAATTCAGATACTGTACAGACCAAGTTGGTTTATGGTAAATTGTTCTGTTTAATTTACCATTGGCATCTTTCTTAATGAGTACATCCAAGAAAGGCAGACTATCATTTTTCTCGTTGTCTGATGTGAAACTGAAATTCTAATACGCTGTGTTTAAACTTTGAAAAAAAGTTCGTCATTGAAACCTGTTTTTAAGGTCAAGGAAAATATCATCATTGTACCCTGTGTATTGAGCAAATTTATTTATGTCACTTTAATGAAATGTTCTCCAGATGGCCCAGAAATATCTAAGCCAACACTGGAGTTAGAGGATTCTCCATTGCCCCATCTTTACTCCATTTTTGCACCGCAGATGGTGACGTATCTTGTTCTACCGCTTGGACTATAATGTCAATGGGTTCGTCAATAGAACATTAGTAAACAAAGACGTAACATCAAAAGAAATCCTTATCTCGATTTTAATAACTATACCTTGAATTCTGAAAGAATCGGCAACAGAATAATTACCTAGTAGTTTGCGAAATGGTTCCAGTGTACAATCTAACCATGAAGCCAATGCATGAAACGGAGAATTTACCATTGATAGATTTGGCCTCACAAGACAACTATTTTTTTGCCTTTCAATTTATACATAAAGAGATGTTTATTTGTAGATACTTGAAAAAAATATGTAAAAGAAACGGTTCGTGTATCTAATAAAATTTCTTTTCTTTTCACAATGAATTTTATTAAGACTCGTATCTAAAAAGAAAAAAATATATATATATATATATATATATAGGAAGAGTTTCATGAGAAATGAAATTCTCAATAGGAAACACTTAGATAACATTTAAAATCAAATCAGATAACTATTCGCGAATTATAAATCTACAAACTGATGTTCATAATTAAATTCTGAAAAAATTGAAATATTACCAATACAAAGTTATGAATATCGTTAAGCAAAATGCTGACTAATCCAACGTGTAAAGTTAATCAAATTTATCCCCAAAAAGAAATAGAATAGCGTTAAAGATCGACGGGTATTTCTATGAAGCGTTTGAAAATCCCGATGGAAGTGTCATATTTCAACCAGACTGATACAAATCGCGTAATGCCAAATTTGCACTAGACTCTGAACCAACCTATCTGATATTTTTCATGCTAAATCTTGAAACTGATCAGACTCATCAATTACAAGCACACTTTTTACCAATCCTTAAAATTAATGCAATAGTTAAAAAATGAAGATTCGCAACCTTGATTATACAAAATGTTATCACCGCCGGCGCAACCAAAGTTCAATTAATTATATAAATTTTCATTTTAAGACCACTTCCCGATTTAGTGTGGTATCTGTACTGCAATGAGAGATTTTGGATGGTTAGTTTGAACTATGGGGTTATATGGATGCTATATGAGCTCCATCTAAGTGAAAAAAGACTAACCGAGTTACATTATTTAGTATATAACTGAAAATTGTGTGTAGTGTGCAGCAGGGTGGCTCAGTGGTTAGAGCACTAGATTCTGAAGCAGACGTGCCCAGGTTCGAGCCCTGTCCACGGCAAATTCTGGCCAATAAGGACGAAACCGGTCTACTGGTTGAGTTGCCTTTTCCACACCATATGATACTTAGTTCATACTGAAAAAAGGGTATATGATGTGTTTATTTGTGCGTGAGTAAATAAGTGTGTGCTTGTGTTTGAACGTGGGTAATCTGCGTTGAAAATGATTATGTTATTGTCGGAACTGACAGCGAAATTCAAATTTGAAAATAGATTGATGCACCGTGAGACAAGATAGGTCATTCAGTGCAGATGTAATATTATGCGTAATCACTTGTTGACAAGGCCAATATTTCTTTGGTCTGGTAATTATTCGATGAAGCCTGCTGACTGTCTTGCTATGAAACGTGCTTTTTATAATCCTCAAACACTTAAACAACTCTAAGCGTATGTCTCCTGAACTTGTGTTTGCATTTCTAAAATCTATCGCCCAGTGCATTTGCCAGCATAACATAGTAGTATGTATGAACGAGCTACATGTCAGGCGGATGGAAGGTTATTCAGAACAGGTGTATTTGGCGTGCATAGACTGCTGGCCGATATTTCCAGCCAAATACAATGTATGCGAGACTGCTAGAGGTGACAGCCGCCTATCTAAATTTGATTTCCATATGTATATTCAAAGCGGTTTGATCCTCCCTAGTCAGTTTGCCGTCGAAATCTCATGATGATGGTCAAGGAAGGTCGAAACGCGTCAGTTCGTGTGACTGACGGTTGTTTTACTATGTTGTTCAACGACGGGTAAACACAATGGGATTGGTGCTTATATTAATCTCGCAAACTTGATTTTAAAATTGTTTGAGCTTTTTGATATTCACCTGTGTTTCATTAATTGAATTAAGGTAGCAAAACACCAAAAATGTACGATACGTTTTGTCTGGTAATCGTTAAAGTTCTTCAAATTTTGCAACGCCCAATCATTTATGTGCATTAATTCTGGTCGGGGTGTGATAGCTTAGCATTCTTATTTTGATTGCACAACTTAAGCTTTAATTTGTTTATCATCAGCACTTCATAAATTGGTGACTTGTTTGTTATTGCATTTGTTAAGTACTTTAAAAGCAAGGCATGTTGCGAATATATGCGCGGTTTCCGATTTGACGTAGAAAAGCTATTTTCCACTCTTCTTTTCTTCCATCTTGTTCATTCACCTACGCAAGTTGATCGACAACTTATGCACGCCTATTTATAACTAATGTTTACATTGGCAGGAACAGAAGTTTTTATTTGCTTTCTAGCAAAGCCAAATTCGATACTTCCAGCCAAATACAATGTAGGCTAGACATCTAGAGGTGATAGCCGCATATATAATTTTTCTTACCATGTATATATGCAATGCGGTTTGATCCTCGTTTGTCAATTTGCTGTTGTACTTCGAGGATGATAACGGAAGGTCGAAACGCGTCAGTGCGTTGCGACTGGCGGTAGTTTTGTTATATTATTCGATGACTGGTTAAATACAATGAGATTGGTCTTTACTTCCTACCTTAGTTGTTTTATGAGAGAAGCGGAATCTGCTATAAATGGGTAATTTCAGTAGTTTACTTTTATTTATTGGCCCACACCAGTTGGATCCTTTCGTTTTGCCCTGCTAATTATTGCCTCAGCGGTTGGCCATTAAACATTAGATTATTTCTTGATTAAATATGTTTTCAGTTAAATCTGAACTAATTGATCCATCGGTTCTTTAAAATCAGCCGTGAATCGTTTCCAATTTCTATTAATATTCCACCAAATCGATAGAATATATAGATACTACAATTGATAAAGTTCACGCAATGTTAATTGCTTTAGTTGCGTGTCGCACAACAGTAGACAATCGTATTTCGCATGTCACCTTTAGTGAAAAGTCGAAGCAGTTTGCCTGACCTACTGTAGAGACGAAGTAAATTATCACCCTTTTTTACTAAGCGCCAACATGAGTGAAACAGAGTGGAGCATTAAAATTTATAATTTCAAAGAAGCTCACCAAATTCAAAAAACAAACACCAGTAGTTACTAATGGGCAATGCGGACGCGTAAGAGTTTACCTGGTCTCGAAGGCTTCTGATTGTTGTCTTGTCAGACGATTGTTGAGAAGTGTACTGCTCCAACAAGACATCCTTCTCAGCAAGCTGTGCCATCAAGCGTCGAATATCCTTGCGCAACTTCTTTTCTGCGGCTGAGTTAATTTTTGTAGACCAAACATATGAAGAAAAAAAATATTTCAAAAATATTTACATAAGTTTTTAGTTTCAATTTGAGCATTCTTGAAACAGGATATCGGTTAAAATTATGCTTCAACGTATCATTTGAGATAGTTTGGCGATTTAGGCCGAAATTAGCAGAAAACTGCGCGCTATGCTGGTAAGGCCTGCCCAATGAAGCTGGACAGTTTATTTGTCTACGTAAGGTAAAATTCGTTCTATTGTTCCAGATTCTTGTTCGCGTACACATTTTGTAAAATAAAATGTGTACACGGACAGATCCGTATTCTGTTATTCACATTAAACTGTATTACGCGTAGGCAAAACATTTATCACTTATTGCAATAAAATGGAACGAATGAACTAGGCCCATTTAAATTGTGGACCTATCGGATAATTGCGAACGCCAACCGCAAGGATTCAAAATTTGAAGCTCGCTTTGCGCAACTATTCACGAAGTATAAGGTCAGTACTAGTCTGATTTGCAGTTTCATTTCAATTTCTTGTTGGTGGTTTATGTCGAATTGATTTATGCGAACGTGTGTGTGTGTGTGTGTGTCTGTTTGTGAGTTTCTTTGTGCATGTTGGGTGTTAATTATTTTTGTATAGCGGAGTGATGAGCTTGAGATGGGCTAATTCTTGTGTTGGTAGATTGCGTTTTGACGAAACTTTCACTAATTGGCTTTTGCATGTACGAATGTTTTTTTACAGAGCTAGTTGTCTTTCGATTCGCTTTGTTAGTGAGTTGTATTTTTTCTGTTTTGTAACAAAACACGTACACTTACTTATTGAATATGTTTGATTTCCTAAAAAATAAGCTTTGATTTATTCAAGGACGATGAACAATGTCAATAGAACGCCAATTGGATTCAGACCACAGATGGTCCATCAAATATTTTACAACATTGTAAAATGTACATTTAATCAAACGCAGCCACAATACAGAAATAAGCTTAGTTAAAATGAAAAGGCTTAATTATTACGTCTAAATAAGTAGAATTGTTTTGTTATTCGCTGAAAAGTTACGTTTTATACCGTGAGTCTCGTCAATACAACGTGCTAAATCAACTAACAATACAGTTAATTAAATCAAGATTGTGAACTTGATAAAAACACCTGACCCATTATGTACACACATTTGACAATATAAACCAAGCAGTGGATAGTGTAGAAAAGGCAATTTGTCCAGTAGACTGGTTTCGTCCTTAATTGGAACTCATCGTGTACTGGCCAGGATTTACTGCGGACATGGATCGAACCCGCGCACGTCTGCTTCGGAATCTGGTGCTCTAACCACTGAGCCGCCCTGTCGTACATATTTTTGAAAAAAGGCTAAAACGTCTGTAAAGGGTACCAAAAGTATGGTTATTATGTCAGTATCCGATACCAACAGCATGTTACCGAAAAGGTACAAAGGATTTCAAGAAATGCTAAATTTATACACAAATGCGAATGACAATTACTTCTGAACACCAGTTTCTCCAGCAAATCCATACACTTTGGTCTTGATCGATATCAGCTTTTCACATTTTGCAATAATCATGACATCAGGTACATTCTGTTTGTGCTGTAGAACTAATATATATGCAAGTATGTATAAGGTGTTGCGCGCCAAGTAACAAATTAGTTCAGTTGGCACCAGAAGGATAAACCAAAGGCAGCATGAACGGAAAGTATAATCTCATGTGCACATTCGTGTCGTGCTTACTGGCGACGCATCAGAAGGAGCCGGCAGTACGCTCTTTAACCACTGCATATTTGGTAGAAGAATGTTGGATAATAGGACGGTACAATCTCCTAGGAGATATAACTTTCCTAATTAATTGATAATTTAAAAGACCCTTACAAACCTGCATCGGTATCCGCTGCCGCGTTCACCGACGATTGCAACGACTCTATTTGTGCCAATAGTTCGGCAATTTGGCGGTCACCCATTCTCTTTTCTCTCAGCAGACGTGCCCTCTCTTCTACGGCTTCCTCTAGTTGGTCCTCGAGGGAACGTTGTCTTCGTTGTGCCAAAAGTCTGGCCGACTCCATTTCCGCGTCCCTGTCGTCAGCCAGTTTGGCGGCCTCCTGATGCAGGCGTTCCAGCGCCAAGTCGGCTCGCAATCGAGCCTGGCTAACACTTTCTAACTCACGCAACGTTTCTGCCAATTCTTCCTCTAGTTCAGCTAACTTTAGTTCGAGCTCGGCTTTAGGACTCATTGTCTGAAGAGCCATTTTTGCCTCCAGATGTCGAGGCTCTCTATTTGCATGAGCTATATATTTATTAGCTTGCGGCGAGGACATCCACGCGTTCCACACAGACAAATCCGGTTTCCCTGCGTAGTCGTTGCCTGTATTTACAAAGTGCATAAAGATTAATTCACGCTTAAATATGCCAAAGAGTATAATTAGAGAAGCAACAAGCCTGAACATTGGCCGACGCGAACAGAAGTACAACACCAGAAAATATGTAGGAATTTGGGTGGACCACTCGATGATCTACAAAGACATCGGAGTGTCTACTATGTCTGTAATCCTATTTTTGATCCAGTTCGAACGTGTTAGCGCAGTAAAGATCGACAATCGATGATAGGACTGAATTCAGAGTTAATAGGAATTCCTTGTGCGACTAGTTTAATTTAATAGGATTGAGCCTTATCTCAGGTGCGCAAACTTGACTTAAGTATTGTTTTTGGCACCCACAAAACCAGTGATATTTTGTGAGATTTAAAATTCCATCATTTTTGTATCGACTTGGTTAAGACTGACGAGGCACCACGGCATATCTGGTCAGAAATTGCTATTTCAACAGATCGGTATGTCCACTTAAATTGAATCAGTTATTCTAAAATGAATGAAACATAAAGTCAACAAATTGCTGAATTCCGTAATTATTTCTTGTTGCTCTAATAGATATCAGTTTAATTGCACTAAATCATTGATAATAACTTCCCAAGGCTAGGCTTGAAAAGTTCGGATGTCCTGCTATTTTTAAATTTTATCGTAAGTAGAACTCTCAAGCTCCTTCGGCACTTCCTATGATCATTTACCTCCATTTATTTAATTTCCTTACATCAGTCGCTCATCATTGGAACACAAATGAGACAGCTGATATATTAGGTCATTGAATTTTAGTTATTTGTCCGATGGGCTTTACAAGGTGTGTATATATATACTATATATATACTACTCAATATGTATATATATATATCATATATAATGGCGGAGTAACTTCAATCACTTCAACTGCTCCAATGGTATCGAAAGGACTAACCAATCAAAGCTACAAGATGTGAGGAGACATCATTCAATCACTGAGTTATCGTTACGAGACTGGAACGACAGCGGAGTCACCTCACAAAGAAGATAAAGAAGCACTGAAAGTGAAAATAACAGCGGAGAAAAGAAAACCAAGGATATAAAGAGACCTGGACCATTCCTACTGCAATCAAAATTTCCTCACAAACTCAGACTACTTTTATTCACTGCAATTATTGAAAAGGGGTGATTATATCAGAAACACCAGAAAAAATTACTCTCCTTGAGCAAAATTCGTAATTGAGAAAGAGCCCCTAAGTAGACAATGACATTACAACAGCGGTGATTCAGGCTGGAACAGAAGAATTTCTCACATTGACTTAACGAAGACACCGCCCCACATACATTTATTGGACAAGGACCAGAAAGCTGGAGATAATAAGCGCACCAGAACAATGCAAGAAGGAGGAATTCAGGGAAGGCGTGGTATAAACAGCACAAAGAGACGAACTCAAGAAAACTCCAGTAGGGCAAATCACGGCTGGCCACCACCACGACGGGGAGATAAGAATTTATTGTTAAACTTGGAAATGTACTTATAGGAGGCCATGAGCAGTATAATAAATGATCAATCGTTTTAAGCATGGCATCAAGCAGAAATGTGATTCAACAGACATCGAATTCGCAAAGGTCAAAGCACAATTTAGAAAGGATGAAAAAACATGTTCTAACATCGATGTTGACTCGAGATTCGATTACAGCTCACAGAAGACATCCAAAAGCAAAACCAATCGGAACGAAGCACCGCAGATTGTACATCAAGCTAAAAACGCTCCTTGGCGTGGCAGCCTCGGAGCTCCTTCGGTGACCCATTATGTCAATGATCAACGCTCCCCAACTTTCAAACTGACCAAATTAAGCAATAATTGATTGCCCGGTAAGTTCGTGTGTGTTGTTCGTATTAGTTAGGCTACAATGAGGTTGGTGTTTGCTTCCAAGCTCGCAAACTTGATTAAGCGCAAGCCAATGTGAAGTTTCTCTGCAAACTACTTGAACAATGAACATCACAAACACTAACACTATCAAGGACGCTCAAACTTTATATGAAATGAATTGAGGAGAGAGAACATCACCATGAAGATAAAAATGAGCAACATGCCTCAACTTGGCAATCTCTCATCGCCAACACAAACATACCATGGATGAACCAGCACAGGATCTTAACCATAAAACTCATCAAAAATGAAGTTTTGAAACCTTCCTATAAACCTGTGCTGTCAAGAAGACCCTGTATTGTATACAAAACGTGCAGTTACATTCCCGAAAGGGATATACTGCCGCCAGATCTTGTACGGTAGCTGTAGAATTTGCATCGCACCTCCTGGCAATTGTGCGCTGTCACACCTGGAAAAAACAAACTTCTAAAACAACTACTTAGTTCAAAACAGTGCACTCCTGCAAAATTATGTGGAGGAAGTGATATCTCCATTGGCTTTCATCTGAAGCAGCGGACCACTTCGAAATCCTCAAACAAAAGCAAATGGAGTCACGATCCAGACGTAGAATTCACGCTCTCGAGGTAAGAAAGACAGCAGTTTTTCCTTGCTGACATCAAAAAATCACTCGAAAACAAACGAAAAGGAGTTGGCCACCTGTGCTTGTAAAAAGTCAACACTACGACAATGCATTCACCCTACAACGATGATGTGCCAAAATCCCACGAAGAAAACTTATGCAAACAACCTATAACCGACAGAAGTCAGGAAGATATACGAACACAGGTCAGGAAGGGCTGGGCCTACCCTCGGGGAAGAAGAATTTTGCTAACTAATGAACAACTACTGACGATTTTCGTGTTCCTCAACATCAACAGACCACACGCTGAAGATTCAGCTAGAGAGGATACCGTCAAGCGGGTTTTCCACAAAATTTTCCATTTAGAGCAATGTACAGAAAACCCAGCTGGTACTACGGCGGCTGAGATAGGCGTACTTTGGGATAACTTTCCGTCTTCAAAGTTAATATGACGTGTGACATTTGCGAGAATCGCGGGGTTGTGGATGCAAATCAATTGCCCGTTCTCAAATCATTCATAGTCTACAAATTCTGTTTATGGCGAAGTGCTTCGTATAACCGAACATGCGAAGAAGCAATTGATAAACGAAGTCAACAACATTTGCTGCAGAAAATTGGTGTAAAGGCTTGCTTTTACCCATCGGGAAAATCAGCTATTCCGGTCGCCTTCTTCGGCAGCTTGGGCACCCTGTCAATTCGACCAATTCTAACAATTCTGCAATAAAACTAAGTCAGAGAAAAAATGGTGTTTATCTATGAAACCCCTTTTGCAAAACAACAAACACCTGACCTTCGTAACTCAAAGTTTCCTCCAACGCGCGATATTCTTGCTGTGTCGTGCTGCAAACCATAAAGGTCAACAACGATACCACTGGTATCCAGCCAAGATCAAACAGGCCCTCGACTAGAATGCCAAACACACAATCAGGTTGGCAACGACCTGAAGTGGAAACGTGAAACGCATGCGATGACCTTTGAAATCTGCAAACAATGAGCGTTTAACGCACTGTGATCACCTGGCGTTATTTACCAGCTGAAACCGACAACTTTGGCTGCAACAAGATGCGGGCTGAAATCCAACTAACAGGAAAAATAGCACACATACATATAACGGTAGAACAAGTACTTTATGTTGGTTAATTCTAAACCATCAAAATCAATAGCCGACCAGATCTCGAACGTCGCGCAATACTGCGAGGCCAGCCTTTTTACATATTTTTAACGACACGCAAACACACGAAACGACACATACACACTCTGTTGTGAAAACGAGAAACAGCGTTAAAAAAGAGTCAATAATGAATTTATTACCACTAAATATAATCAATTGAAAACCCAAAATGTATAATGCTATTTTCCGGTTGTATGAAAGGAAGTGATTGATAGACACGAAATAAGTAGCGCTTTATCACTTTGTTATTTGTCTTTTCCTAAAGTACCAGGAATATATGCATCATATATAATATATATATATATATACTTATACTTTTATATATACTTATTTTTGAATTATCGAGTCTCAGCTTGCAGGCCCGATCAAACCGAATAGCAGTCGAGTATCGAATGAGAGAACGTCGTAACTTAACCTTCACCATTTTAAGTCAAATGAGTGAATTACAATACTATTACTTTCAACACACGTTATCCAAGAACATCACGCGGAGTATGTTCTCGAGACTTGTAGCATTCAAAAGTAATTCCTAAGTAAAAACAAGAAGCTATCATATCCGAAATAGCACAAAGCTATAAAAAAATTCTGACCGGATTCGTACAAACAGAAGAAGAAACGTACAGCATTGAGCTTGAACTGGATGTGACACTTGCGCAATTGATTGGTTTCCGTTTTTCACACTCTATGTTACATATATACCATATATTCTCTTCACCTCTATAATCATGTAGTATCCTTAATGGTTTTGAATTCTTTACCAGCCAAACGACCAGTTTAATGCAAATGATTAATATTAACGATGCATCAAGTATGTGGGCTTTATACACTCAGACCCTCTGATGCTAACATTTAGTCCGGCGAGTGCAGAGTGAGGCGAAAGTTTAGTCACTGTAATGCTCCTTCAATTCGGCTGAATTATATACTTACCAAACACACTCTAAAGAGCGGCTCCCACCTGTGCGTTGCGCTATGCTCGGTAAAATGCTGCAAGTTCGTCCAGTTTAAATATATGATGTCGTTGCGTCAGTGTATTGTCAATTAGCTTGTCTCATTTCTTATAGCCATGACGGCACAGGACGAATATCAGTTGTTCTTAAAGCAATTTTTAAACACTTGAAGCTGCATGACATAAAGTATATCGAAAAGTGCATTATTGTTTTTAATTTAATCTCCTCTTCGATAAATACATTGAAATGTTCATCTTATAGAGACAAAATAAAATCTTTAAATACTACGAAAATCCAACAGTGTTTTAGCATAATATACAACCAAGAAAAAAGTTCTCGATTACTAGTAAATTCAATAGACAACATTTAACGACTCTCTGCGTCACCCCTGACAGTTAATGCATACAGAGTTCTACCTCTTACTGATGGTGCAAGCTCCTCATGACAGCGCTAAATAGCTGTCAGTAGCGCCTGTATTTCCGTGCCGCTGTATATCCTCTGGTACTCCAAGCTCCAGTCTGTCGAAGCGCAATTTTTCAGAACGCCTTACCAGTTTGCTTGTTTCTCTCGGAATTGCGCTGCAGTTTGCCGAAACCAGGCAGAAACTGTTCCAGGTAGTCCGCAAGTTGACTGACACGGTTCTCTGGTAGCTTGGGGACACACTATCTCCGAAACCTAAAGTTACTGGAATTTCAGAGATTATACGTTTTCCCAACTAAACGTTCTTACTTTAAGCCGTTTGCGGGCAGGATTCCAACTCCCTTCAGCACGAAAGTCATTCAGCCCTTACAACAAAAACTTGCATTATGTCAAACAATATATCCAACAGGCGACTTTATCGTTTGTGCTGGATTTATCTAATCTGCTTTTCAATTTACTTTCCCGGGCATCATTCAACTGACTTTTGACTCAATTTGGCAAGTCTAAACAGTTTTATTTATACTTCATCGCCAGATCTTTTAAGAAAACTGTCTTACTAGGTATGTATATATTGTAGTCGTGTGTATCTGCGTATGCTGTACTCATCAAATGAAACCTACGGTGATCAAAAGTAACAAGCGCTCTGCACAGTACGGAGACAAATCGAAACACGAAGGAAAAACAGTTATGCCCGAATTAAACCAACGCAATTTACTTTTTGGTGGTAATGCTCAAATCAGTTTAATGCGATCCTGCTGATCGCAGTATAAACACTGGCCCATTAATTGCCCATTTTTCTATGTAAACTAAAGTGGCTATGAGTGGCAGGAAAAAGTAATTCCTCCCAGTAGACCAGTTTCCGATCATATTGAACTCATCGCCTTTAATCTCTCCTGAAGTAGGTTGGATAGAATTTTATAGCTGGAAATGCCGGTCATGCCGGAGTTAGCATTTCGTCACGGACGTTTTACATATTTTCTTACAATTATGTAAGTTCTTGCATAGCGATTCTGTGCTTGCACGATTAATCCTGTTGGACAGAGCGTATGTCAGTATTTGGCGTTTGTGCGTGTGTGCAAGTGTACATTTTGATGGAATTGTTTATTTTATATTTTAACGCGTTGCAGCTTACTACTTAAACATATGTCTGCTGGCCGTAATGCAGTTACAGAAGTATCAAATTTTGATGTTCGACGATTAAGACTTGTTTGGTTTGATTTGGAGACGGTTAAATTGTCAAGTACATTAATATTAGTTTAGTTCTTCACAATAATCAGGAGACAAAATACTTGATGCTGGATTTACAATTGGTAATTTCTTAATTTCTCAACTATTTTGCACCAAGTGCCAACGGCGTGTGCTTTACCTAGTACACAGCATTCACAAGCTTGCCTTTTTGTCATTATTACATTTTTGCACTAAAACTGAATTTAAGGATCAAAATTCGGTCAACATTAATTGATTTTGCAGAACAAGTAAAGTAACAATGATTTCACAAATCAAGTTTACGAGCTTGAAAAAGAGTAAACGCAATCCACATTTACATTAAACCCAGATTAAATCGAGCAATGCTAGCGAAACCTTCTACCAGTCTGCTTTACTGACGTTCCGTCCCGTGATCGTAGCGACTAGAGAACCTGACGCGGAAACTATGACGTAGATCAAACCACCAGTACCTTACTCCCTTGCAGAAAAACCGAAAATTAAGTGTATCTCACCACTCCATAGTCGATATTTCCAGTCGCGTAGAAGTATATACGACTACTTTACCGGGGTTTGAGCCGCATACTTATAACACCGCTTTCATATGTATGCAGTACGATTTGAATTGCTGGTCGGATTTCCGTATGCCGGCTGGTGGCGATCGTCGGAAGGTCGAAACACTTCAGTGCGTGCGATTGACGGTAGTTACCTTTAATATGCGACGAATGGTAAAAATACGTTGAGTTGGTGTTTACTCAATCATAAACTCTATTGAAATTATTCGATTCAATTACCAAGGTTGAGATAAACACCAAATCCTATAGCAGAGTCGCATTCTTGCGTTGCTTACTACAGAAGTCAACGTACAAATACCAAATCGCGATTGCCTCAAAGTGGTTTGGTTTCTATCTTGACAATTTCGTTTTGCGATTTTATCTGCCATTAATAAAATTGGCCAAGCGCCAATCAAACGCATGGCTGGTGCCAACTGCCGAATTGCATGCGAATAGTTTAACTGGTTATCGGAATGGTAAGAATGTTGATGAGACCTAAACATGCATGTCAACGCAGTACATTTTTACAGAAAGTGCCACGGAAATAGTTTGGAAAATTAGTTCGCATAAGAGCAGCCACAATTTGGAGAAATAATGTTTATACGATTATACTGTGCGGTGGGTATGCAGCAGTATCGATTTAGTTAAAGTGGGACTGGAAGTATAAGAAACGAGACATGGTAGAGCCGTCATTTGTGCTGATAATTAAAAAAAACGATCTTCTTTTCGATCAGGCTGGCTGGAATTGGCAAACGAAAATCGCGTGAGTACGGTGTTGGGCTTCTGTATTTTCTCTTGTTTTCGTTCAATATTACACTGAATTTCGACGGGCTCTCCTTCGTTTAATTGACACCAGTCGTCTGAACTCAATACCTGGAGTTATCCCGATCCGCCAGCGTGACCCTGTCGCTGCTGCATCAAAGCATCTTCTGTTGCCGCCTTGTGTTTTCGAAAATCGATTTCAAAGTGTAATGTTTTGCGTGTGGCGTTAAGGTTTCGTCTAGAATCGAAGTAAAATAATACATTATTATTATTATTTATAATAATAATATATATATATAATAATAATAATAATAATAATAATAATAATAATAATAATAATAATAATAATAATAATAATAATTAATAATAATAATAATAATAATATTATATATAATAATAATAATAATAATAATAATAATAATAATAATAATAATAATTAATAATAATAATAATAATAATAATATTAATAATAATAATAATAATAATAATAATATATAATAATAATATATATATAATAATAATAATAATATTATAATAATAATAATAAATAATAATAATAATAATAATAATAATAATAATAATAATAATAATAATAATAATATAATAATAATATTAATAATAATAATAATAATAATAATAATAATAATAATAATAATAATAATAATAATAATAATATATAATAATAATAATAATAATAATAATAATATATATAATAATAATAATAATAATAATATAATATAATAATAATAATAATAATAATAATAATATAATAATAATATATATATAATAATAATATATAATAATAATAATATATATATATATAATAATAATAATAATAATAATATATATAATAATAATAATATAATATATATATATATATATATATATATATATATATATATAATAATAATATATATAATATATATAATATAATATATGAAAATAATATTATAACAATAATAAGCTAATAATAATAATAATAATAATAATAATAGTAATATGTATGTAATAAGCGTAATAATAATAATAACCGTAATAATAAATAAAATAATAATAATAATAATAATATCAATAATAAATTAAAGTAATAATCTTTAATAAAGAAATAAAATAGCTAGGTAATTATAACAATAATCTGGAAGAAAACCCCAATAATACAATTACTTTTTTGTAGAAAATTGATGTAGTCATCTAAAGTTTGTCGTATTGCGAAAAACCCACTCTCAGCAAAACATATATCTAATTTTATGGCGCTACGTCACTATAAAGATAATGGAATTACACTTGAAGGGGTTTTCTATTGAGAACAAAATCGGTGTACTGGATGAATAAGTCTTACCAATTTACAATACTAAATTTATACCAAGCTTGTCATGATGATAGGATTAGTCTTTATAACAAACTGCCACTTTGATAAAAAATAAGTGTTATCACAAAATAGGCCATCAATTATTTCTTCATTTGATAATAAGTAATTCATTAACGCAAAAAGCATTTAGATAGTTCAGATTGAAGGGAAAAAAGGAAACTATAAAAATGGAAATTATAGATTACGAGATACAGTAAAATTTCTCCAAGAAATAACTTCGACAATTATTTAAATCGAGTTTATGACATTGACGTGACTTTAGTTCCCGCATACTTTAGCGTTTATCATAAAAACAAGGCCTTAATAACGTTGCGAAAGACGGATTCCATGGGCGGACCGGTTGCGTTCTAAATGGAAACTCTTCACACAATATCTACATATGCCAAGTGTAAACAGAAAATATATTTTTCTATCATCTGAAAATTCTTTCTTATCCAAATGTAGCTATAATAAAAATTCCAGTGTGTTTTGTACTATATACAAGTAAGTAGTACTTGTATAGTAAGTTAAAATAAAATTTATACGATTATAATTAGTTATTGTTGATCGAATATAAAAGTTAAAATATAATTCTTTAAACATGTATTAATATGAGTTAAATATTTTGCATATTTGTATTGAAAATTGTAGATAACTGTGCACACAAAGTTACCGTTAATAGAAAAAGTAACAAGATTAGCTAGTTCCGTCCGCCGCATAGAAGAAGAAAATGCTGGACAGTACGGTAAAAATTTTCCTATAATTAGGAGAAACAGTAAAGAAGTGGATGGATTTCTTTCTGGCTGCAATATGATTTACTCAAGTATATATATATATATATATATTACTTATTCTTTCGAATATTACAAAGTATATTTCAAATTAGGAAAAATTAGAACATTAATATCAAAGGATAATATACATTTAATATTTTGAAATACTAAACATGCTTTACAATCATAATTTATATAAATTCTTTAGTTTTCATTGGATTATGTGGTGGCAAAAAAAGTCAGACTAGGTCTTACATACATATCATTATTTGGAGTATAAAGTTATAGCAACAATTTACTAAATCAAGGAGAGTAGGAACGCGCGCAAACCAAATTCAACAAAGTTATCTGTTAGCAGCAAACTTTAGAAGATGAAAAAACAATAACTGAGAAATTTCGAAAAATACTGCGACGATGTACAGTCACACACACTACACTTTGTACAAGTGGAAAAAGAATTGCACCAACAAGGTGAAAAGAGAGCCTTCCTCGATAAAACAACATTCCTACAGCAATAAAGCCAACGTGCGAACAATGGCAGCCAAGTAATTCGTTAAGTTACGAACACATTATTGGCCTATAGGCCATCAATTTAAGAATGACAGATCTGAGACACACAATGAAATACAGCGAGAAAAACCTTTATGAAACAGGCACACGCAGGCTCCTTACCTAATCAGCGAAAACAAAGAAGTAGAAGTAAAACCGAGTCGGTCTATACCACCACTATTCCATAAATAAAGCGAGAGCCTATATGTATATATATATATATATATATATATATATATATATATATATATATATATATATGTGTGTATGTGTGTGTACGTGTGTGTGGTGAAATAATTACCATTATCACCACTCGGGCAACAGTGTCCTCGTTTCTTTTCGCTAGATCTGAACTAACTGAACCGTCTATTACTTTATACAGAAAATTTTGAAATCGAACTCTTTTGTTGTGTAATCATTCCTCATTGGACGGTATCGTTTTAGCGACTTCACGCTAATTCGGTTGACATTTGACATGAATGCGTAAAATATAAAGAGTTAGCAAATTCAAAAAATTATTAATATATTTTAGTAAATGATAATGCCCATAGTATTTAAGAATGGTATGGAAATCTTACAATTTAAAAGTTAACCTAAAAGTAAATATATTGTGACTTCGCGATTAATAAGGAATAAAATGAAATTAAATAACACTTGAATATTTAAAAAGCTAGAATGAATGAAAGTTTAGCATTTTAATATATAACATTATAAGCCAAACCACGTTTGAGAGTTAGTAAGGCCAAATAAAGAAATATTTTTTTATACTGAAGAATTAAATTATTTAGGCAGTACGTCTAAAACCACAATTACTGTATCTTCCACAAAGTTTGAAAGCTCTTCACTTTGCCCCAACACATGCATGCTCCCGCGAGACTGCATCGTCAAATTTTCTCAACCCTCGCAGGCAAACTCGTTGTGATGAGTTTAGTGCTGAAGGCTTTAAATCAGAGTTTACAAACTTACATAATGAAAAGCACAATCCGCACCTGTTTAACCAGTCAAATCAGATAACGCATAAAAGTACCGCAGCCACAACGCGATGCGTTTCACACTTCCGCTGATCATGTAATAAAATTACGACTGTGTTGGCTATCTGGGATCGACCACATTCATGATGTGCCGGAAATCAAGTTGCAGAATGCGGCGCTCACTCTAACAGTCTACGCCACATTGAACTTGACTGGAAATGTCAGCTACCATTTATGCAGTCACGAACATAAACTGTTTGTAACTTTCTTATTATATATAAGTAGTACAATTTAACAATAGTGTTTGCGGTGGTGATAACAATTCTTTAAATCAAGTTTACGAGCAGTGTGTCTCCAGTAAGCATAAACGCCACTGCTTACGTGAGGTATGCAAATTTTTATACTGGCTATCATGTATCTTCTGTTTCTATATAGCATTACTAGGTTGTTTTTAACAGAGCCAAAGCCAAAACGAAAATATCTTAGAAATAAACAATTAATAAAAAAAGAATGTAAACGATCATCTTAGGCTAAATAGTTTTCAGTGACCGAATATGTTGTAAATCACAAAATAAGTAATGTGGGTTAAAGACAGAGACGAAAGCGACAAATCTTGAATGTGCTGAACAGCAGAGACAGGAATGTTCACTGCATTTTTTGCGCTCAAATGGTTATATGGGGGGACTCATTTGATCGAGAAATTTGATTCTTCTGGCGACTTTTATTCAATTTAACATGGAATGGGAGTAGTTATGTCAATCTTATTCGACCGCGAAAATATTCCCTACATTTACTTGTGTCTACAGAAGTAAAGTAGAACACATTTCGACAAAATATCATTAAAATTTAAATAACACGATACTAACATCATGTATTAACGTAGATACTAATGAAAATAATGTCAATATTAATGAGATAATAATATTAATAGATATAAGAAATAATAGAGATAACTATTATTATTATTGTATCATTATACTATTAACAATAAAATATTATTATTATTATTATATATCGCATGATAAAGTCAATTCACACAACTCATTCAAATATATATTTATTAACCAACCCTCGTTACTGGATATCCGTTTTTAAATGTTTGTGTAGAGCTTTCGACATCAGAATTATTCGTTGTATATTTGGTAATTAATAGCAACTTCAAAACAAATGAGACACGGAATCAAACACCGTCAGTATAAGACGGAAGGTATCAACTCATGTACGCATTTGTTCCTTGCACAGCGACTCGTCAGTGGAATTGGACAATGGGACGGTAAAATCACGTATATGTAGAGAAGTTCCATTCAAAACATATGTCGTGGATAAGCTACGTAAAGTCTTTGATAATACATCCAGGGTTAACATCTTTTCTATAATTTACCGAGGCCACACTGTTAAAGTTTTCAGGTTTGTCTCTCTGCTTTTCTCTCTCTCTGTCTCTCTCTATCTCTTTCTTTGTATCGCTCTCTGTATCTCATACACCTCTCCGCTCCTCTACTCTCTGCTCTCACTCTCTCGACCTCTTTTTCACGCTCACTTTCTCACTCACCCTCTCTCTCTCGCTCTCTTTATATCTCTCTCCCTCTCTCTCTCTCTCGAATAAAATTATTCCTTTATTCACCACTCTCTTCAACTGGAACAACGATTATTTACTGCTATACTCAAGTGAAAAGTACTCATTAATTCTGCCTACTCTCACGTGAAAGGGAAGAAGCAGAAAACCTTACTAAAAATTTAATAGTATCCTTCACAAAGTTCTAAGCTGAGCTTTCAATACATACTTTGTATTATTATCTTAGCGAAAACACTTTTCATGGTCTACCACAGTTTATCTTCAGTATTATTAAAAAATGGAATTGCACAACTGATATATGTGTGCAAATCATCCGTTGAATATTTCATTAATAAGTAAAACTCATTATTACTGCCTCCTTCGATATCTATTTTTCTTGCTGGCAAATAGGGCTTCACTTTTCTTCCAGTTGGAATGCGTTGGACTAATAAATGTCATTTTCAGACAATTCTAATAGAGCCTTTGGAAGAAGCTTACTACTGGAATTCATTTCTTTACCCATATTCCACTGTGTGCGAAACAAAAGAAATTTTATCGAATGAAACAGTACTGCTGCATTTGTCTTCTCCAATATCTACCCTTAATGAACGCTTTATCTTTATATATAGGTGGAAAGCAAAACAACCAGTTAAAAATATATGTAGACATAGAGGAGAGTGTAATAGTTTCAGTTTTTCACTATCTATGTTTATGTTTCTGTCTTGCTGGAATCAGGCACTATATGAGAATGTGTTCAATTAATATGAAAGACAAATTTTGAAAGAAATAACCATATATATAGACATCAAAATTTTCTTTTGCTATTTTCACTTACCCAAGTTAGTTCAAAATATTTTAAATTTCATTCTTTAAGGTCATAAGTTTATAAGATGGCAAAATCGTTTACTAGTAGAAGGAGGCTTGTCTTTATTTAAGAAGCATTACATTGAGAATGGGCTTTAAAATGTATAATACGCTGTAGATTTTGAGCCTCCACGAATAACAGCAATCAAAGGTGTAATGACTCCAAAACAAATGATTTTTGATGCAAGTGCGAAGAGTCATCATATTTAAGGAAGCGTTTCCACGCGACTCTGTTTGAACTTGCATGAAGAAGCATTAAAACTACGCTAATTTGATTTCTATTTTTTTAAAATTAGCTACCATATTCTCGCCTTTAATAACTCACAATTACTTTTATATGGCTGCCTCGATTAACACCAGGCCTGTTTTGCGACGATTGAATCCACATTATTACCTATAGGCTCCAGTCGTACTGACAGTTGGAGCGTTCGTAAACGAAGAATTGAACTGGTCAATTACTCTCGTAGTAATACAGCTAAGTAAAACATTACGTCGACACTCTATACTACTTCCACTTGTGTGTAAAGATTTCTCCTGCACAAATCAGTTTATAGAAATTGAGAAAAACACAATCCTTCTGCACTTAACAAAGCACAACTTGCTGCGAATGGCGAACAATTTAGTAATGGTGTAAAATTACAAATACACATATGTGATGTTGTTTATCTCCAGTTTGTAAACTTGACAAAGGATAGTAATAAATCGTCGAAAAATACATTTGCTCTCAAGTTGGCAATCGAGAAATTGGTGACCAGATAGCTTAACTTGCTTCCTGGTTCCATAGACGATGACTTTAGACTTTTTAAGGTTAACGGAAGTAAACACATTAATTAAGCTATACTCCAACTACCGCAGCTGTGTAAAATTCTGTAAATCAAGTTGGCGGCAAGATTAAGGATAAGCATACAATCATTGCATTTAACAAAACGTAAAGCATGGTGGCTCGCCTGCATTAATTAAGAAACACTGTTATATGGGACTTACTAGGTACATGTGGTGTTTATCTCGTATTTATAAACTCGGCGAATGATAAGTAAGTGTCCAATATGAAGTATAAAATTTATCGCATTATGTATTTTAAGATGTACATGTTAAATCAATACAAACGTGGTTCTTAAAGTGTTAACGCTTGCTTGCAGATAATATTGAGTATAATCAGATTCTATCAGCGTTTTCATCATTGGCAAAATATTCAGAATCACCATCCCTCTTTCAAAGGTGGATTGAAGGATGTGCCATGTTTTGAATACAGTTAATTATATATTTATATTTTAATGCTTTGATGATCTTTTTGCTCGTGATGTTATTTGCTTTAGGAGTTGTATGATTTTGGAAATTGCCAAATGCGCAAATTTAGTTTAATAGAGATCCAACATTGCATTGAACAAAAAACTTTTGAGTTCAAATCAAGATTTGAGCCGTTCTTGCCAACATTAATTGGTGTACAATAAGGACGAATGTAGTCAAGATGATGAAAATCATTTCCTAAGTTTCATAGATAAATTAAAACATGCTGAAGAAAGCTAATATCGAGCGTCTACATACGGGGGAGTGCTCAATGGTAAAGATATGGCGGAAGACTGTCAGCATCTGGGTTGTAGGATAAACCAAATATTATTTATAACCAAGTAACATTACCGGTAGGAACACCACATTTTTAGCACGGGCGGCACCAACTCTCCATCACAGTGCCACAGGGATTTGCAATGAAAATAGTTCAATTAGTCGCGCTGATCGTGCAAAAAGGTGTATGCTTAATGCAATTACGTCAGCACCTTAGGCGTTGAAGTGACCTCATACGCGCATTAGGCACAAGATTTGACAGCAATAACAAGGAAAATGGCTACGTTAAATCGATGCATGGATTCCTATCATGAAAAGAGAGCATAACAGATTCAACTAAGTATGCTTTATTCCTTTATGGCGGTAATGAACTTAAATCAAGCTGCTAGGAACTGCGATCACTAGTGAATATGTGGAGGTGTTATTGCTATCGATTTTCAAATATCGAAACCGAAAAGCTGATTGAGCATTGGCCTAGAAAAGCTAAAGAGATAATCCTGAGTCATTGAAATATATGCAGAATTAAATGATAATATTATGTTCTTTTTTATTCTAAATCTTTGAAAAAGATTTACGACGGTAAACGCCAAATAGCTGTATTTAACAATTAATCGACACTGTAAAAATACCGACAGTCACTTACACGGAAAGCGTTTCATCTTTCGCGAAGTCACTACATGTGGGACGGCAAGCTATTAGCAAGGATGAACCCGGTGCGAGAGCTCTATTGCAAGATGTATAGCTCACCTCTCGTGATCACTTTTCTATATATATCTCACGAGTTAACACAATTCAAAAGAAATCATTTTGTTGCGTGGTTGGTCTTTCGATCAATCAAGTTTCCAGGATATCACATCAAAGTCAAATAATACGAGAAGAAAGTCTTAAGTTTACATCACAGGAGCTTTTCTTGATTATTCGATGTTTGAGATTAGTACATAGAATATATTTAGGAAAAGGTTTAATACTTACGAAAATCAATCTAAAGCAAATGAAGGTTTAACGTCTTACTAAGAAAAGAGTTGAAAATTAATATCTACAGGATTGCTTCTTGGTATATACAAAGGAGCACTGTTTGAAAATGGCAAAAGATTTTGAAGAGGTTTGTTAATCGATATCAAAGCAGAATTCACCAAATATAAAGCTTCTGGCCTCATCTTGAAAGTTTTCAACATCTAAAATTAATGGAGAAGTCTTGGTAGACTTGAAACCCACTCAAATGTTCCTTAGCATACCTTTTCAATGCTATAATGTGTAGTATCGATTTACAAACATTGAACCGCTAGTGTTAGTTTCCTTACAGACTCAAGGATATAATTCTGTAAGTGTGAGTTAACGCTTGAAGTCGCATTGTCAAGGACTATACGGTGGCTGGCATACTCTGCAGGTTTAAGTAAATATGATTAGCATCGTCCTATAAATCATATTCCTCACCTAAATGTATAGTGGATTAAAGGCCGTAATGCAGCTCCACTGCGGTAGAGTCTGATAAGCACTAAAAACCAGTGCATAAAGTTATGCTTTCGTTCATGATGTCTTTGGTTAATCCTTCTGGTAGCAGCTGAACTAATTTTATTTATACACGGTTTTCAAATCTTACTGGCAAAGAGCTTGCTATATAGTCCTCACAAATCAATGATATTTAACTATTGGAAGGCGGCGGCCGCTAAGCTTTAATATGCCAGCCAAAGTTTCGAAACATAAGGAAAGAGCTACTCAGAATGGCGAAAATACTATGTAAAAAAAGGCTCTGAACTTGAAAATAAATTCCCAACAAAAAGTTTATTAGATATTTTGAATCTATAAATTAAGCTAAGGTTAATAATCGATATGATTGATGGTTATAACGATTTACTATTTGATAGAACAAAATGGATAAAAAATTAACATATTTACGGAGTGAAATCTACTGAAAAAAGGCAAATTACATCGGGGTAACATCAGACACTAAAGCAGATGTAATTAAACAAGAATTAAGTTGCAGGCAGTAAAACAGTTTAACAAATCTAAGGTTTATGAGCAAATAAGCACCAATCCCACTTTATTTGGCAGTCATCGACAGCAAAAGCTACATGATTCGCAACATTTGACGCGTTTCGACCTTCCTTCATGATCATCAACAGAGTAGGACATGCTGGAAATATTAGCGGGGATAAAACCGTATGTGCAACATGGCGCCTCTTACAGATGTCTTCAATTACTGGGGCGTATTCGGTGTGCTGGATGCTAGTCTCAATTGTTTGTTAAGAGAGTACACTGAGCGTGCATGGTAGATTCGATATATCTCTAATGATGAAACTTTTAATAACTTTATTCTGCTGAATTTTTTGTTTCTTAAATGTAACTGTTTTTGTATAAAGATGTTTGTATTGTATATATATATATATATATATATATATATATATATATATATATACATATATATATATATATATACATATATATATATATACTATATTTATAAACCACAATCAAATCTTAACAGAATATCACAACGTCGGTGTAAAAGGAATTACAATTGGTCATTGAAGTGAAAATTAAGATAAAACTTATCAACCATAATACTTTACCTTTGCAATAACCATGTAAGTTCTGAAGTTCAAATGTCTTTGATCAACATTGTCAATTTCTCGCTTACATTATGCTTCATTTGGCCTCAAACTTCTGTTTCAATGTCAGCATTCATTTATACAAAAAGTCGAAAAACTGCTCTGGTTATGAAATAAAACAAGATTTGTTATCCTCACGAGCTGGAAGCAGAAGCTAGATATTTAAAAGAAACATCTTGCAGCCTAAGATAAATAACATTACTGATTATGGTTTGATCCAGTTTGTTTAATATGTCTTTTGGATTTTATTAAATTTTCGATATCGAAACATGGATATCTTTTTTTTCAATGGAAAGCTCGCTACAATACAGTTGGCAATCAATATGTGAGTGAAATGCAAGTTTAAACTGCCTTACTGTTATGCTGTTAGATCTCTTAAAGCAGCGCATAATGAATGTTACAATATCGAAGAGCTAGGTTTCAAATGTTTTTATTCAAAGTATATTGTGTGCGAAATGATTCATTCTGATTGGAAATCTTCCTTTTGCGTCTTAATAATTCTTTTACACTCTAAAAAATAGTGCATTTTCCATTTTGCTGTTTGTTCTTCTAATTTCAACACAAAAAATTTTCCACAACTAGTTTACCGAAGCTTTTCATTTGAGTAAGAATTTACTTGTCATGCTGGACGAGATAACGTTGTCAAATGACCACAATTTTCATTTTCAAGTTCCGATGTTGAGTTCTTAATGTCATTCTTAAAAAATACGCGCATCATCTCAGTTAAAGACAGGTAATAAAATAAGTGAACATCTGGTAAAAGCGGTGCACTATATTTATGCCTGATATGGTTGGGCTATAGCAAAATATTAGTTTTGAGTGTATCTGCGTTAATAGCGATGGTGAATTTGTTTACAAATGCAGAAGGCTGCGCGTTCGTAAACCGACTATAGTGACTTTATTGTCAACAAACTATGCTAGCAGCGGATTAATTTTTAAAATTTCAATTAAAAGCCGTAATTATTGATGACCACTATTAGTTCAAAGTTCTACTACAAAAGGGACAAGACATCTCAAATACACTGATCTTAAATCGTCTGAGTATACGATCAGATGTAAGCTATCATATGGAACATAATTACGACATGAAGTTGAGATAATTGAAGCCTCGATAGGTAAATTAAGCAGATTGCCCACTGAACAAAAGTTCAACTTTATAAGCTTAGAAAAATTACATCTTACATCAGAGTTAATAGATACAGTATGATAAAATACTGATAGCATATAAAATTCCGAAGATGATACACAACTGGATTATCCCTAGAACTAGTTGAGTGAAAATTTTAAACTTAAACCGTCAGCATTTAAGAATTAACTATTCTACTCCAAATTTCAGTCCTTTACCATAAAGGAAAAGCAAAATTAATATAGCAGTAGTGTCTTATTTTGGGCGAGTGCAACTTCATTTGAATCGCATCGCGATTTTCACTCTATAAATAGTTGTTATCAGAAAACATTTTAAGTTAGATTTCAAATCTATCTAATTCACATATAACGACCGCCTGGTAACATGCATCGACAACCGTCGCAGTTAACGGTATGATCAGTCTCCACAGCCCGACGTGCAAAATAAGATATTTTAAAATTTGCGTCCTTTCACACAGTTGGACGATCCATTCTTCCTAACTAAAATGAGCAGCGTTTCGAAAAACGCAGTTGCGAAATTTGAACGGTGAGGAAATTATACCTGTTCAAATTAACAGAAATCGTGCACAGAGCAACATCCAGTCCCGAAAATACACAATTTTTGATTTTGCGGGTGGTGGTAACAATTCTTTAAATCAATTTGGCGAGCATGGGGTAAACACCAATCCCGTTTTATTTAACCAGACGTCGAAAAGCATACACCTTGTAATTCAGTGACTGGGGCAAGTAATTCCTAGTACGTGGACTGACGGTAGTTTTGCTATGTTGTTCGGATAATGGTTAAATACAGTGGGATTGGTGTTTGCTTCTAGCTCAAAAACTTCATTTAAGAATTGTTACCACCACCAGTGCAATCATTTAAAAAAATTGTATTGTCTATATATATGTATATGTGGCGAAAGCTGCAAACAGTCAATGGTCGTGACTGCATAGAAATTGTGCAGCCGATATTTCTAGTCAAGAACAATGTATGGGAGATTGATAGGGGCGAGATCTGCATATTCAATTTTGCTTTCTGTATATATGCATTGCGGTTTTCTCCTCGCTTGTCAGTTTGTCATCGTACTCTGATAATGTTCATGGAGGGTCCAAACGCGTCAGTGCTTTCGACGGGCAGTAGTTTTGCTATGTTGTCGGACGACTGGCTAAATGCAATGGGATTGGTGTTTTCTTCAAGCTTGCAAACTGGATTTAAAGAAATCCAGAAAATGGGCGCTGCGTTGGGTCTTTGCTTTAAAATTTATTTTTCTTACGATAAGTTCTAAATTGAAAAAGTTCATTTAAATTTTTATTCTAACCTTTATCTTCTAAGGAATGGACAGTGAATGAGAATTTCAATGTTCAAAATAATGCGCTTCATTCATTATAAAATTTCATAGTCCATTTTGATATGGAAAATGGCTTTTTATGTCAATGAAATAAAACGGTGCATGGTGATTTAAGGCGTAATTGAAAAAGTAATCGACTTCTTGCAGCAACGTTAATGAGGGATACCCCTTGTCTAGTACGAATTTTGAATAAGGAAATGTGGTTTAATTTTTTCCGAGAAAATGTGTTCCATGTAATTGAGGCAGGGGAAAATTGACTTTGTTGGCATTCCGATTTTAGTTATTATTCAATCCGTCGTTTCAGGTTGTGTTGAGAAATCTTCAAATGCGCATAGAATCTTTGAAGCCTAATTATCTTTTAAGCTTTGCATAACAAAGTAGTAATGCCCTATACTTGATCGTAGAAGATAAAAAAGATGTGAATTAGCAAGAAATTCCCTTTCAAATGTTTTCCCTTGTAGAACCCGATTTTGTTTTAGCTTTCTCTTTATTAGACAGAGAAAGTTAGACCTTCATAGTAAATCCATTTTTTAGCAGAAAAAAGGTTAGTTTCTGCGCATGCCCTTATTTAGTTCGAGCTTCAGCGTTAAAGTGACTGATGAAATCTTGCATCATACATATTTATTGCGAAATACTCTTAGTTGTGATTTAAGTTTTCAGGCGTGAAGCAATTGGAATGAAATAGTGGCAATAAGACTTGACTTCTTAACGATTAAACATTTTAAGGCAAAGTGTTTAACTTATTTGAAGTATTAAATTTGGTGCATAATATAGCAAAGATACATTTTCATGTGAATGAAGTTTAACTGAAGAAATAACACGTTTGGTTGAACAATTTTGGGTAAGTAATTTGGAACTAGGTTCGCAACACCTATTACTTACTCATATATATAATAAGTCTTCGCAACAAACATTATTTAACTGTTATATATTGAATTGAATGATGTCATTCTTACCGTGAAATGTGATAACTGATATCGATCAAGGCCAGGGTGTATGGATTTACTGGCGTAACAGGTGTTCAGAAATATTTGCAATTATCAATGTCGGTGTAAAATAGTATGCATTGACATCCATCAGGTTGGTATCATGTACCGACTCGGAAAACATAGTGTTAATACCATGTACCTTTTCGGTAAAATAATGTTGGTATCAGTTACTAACACAATAGCCATAGTGTTAGTATCCTTTACAGACTCGGTATATATATTATATAGTGTGAGTTAGCGTTGAAGTCGCATTGTCGAGACTTTATATCATGTTACCTATTTTACCACATTTTTCTACCAAATATATAGTGGTTAAAGGGCGTAATACCGGCTCCTACTGATGAGTCGCCAGTAAGCACGAAACGAATGTGCATGAGATTATACTTTCCGTTCATGCTGCCTTTAGTTTATCCTTCTGGTCACAACTGAACTAATTTGTTACTAGGTTCGCAACATCTAACATATACTTGCATACTAACACTTTTCTTGGTTGTTTTAATGCCGCCGTTTTCTTGCGCGGGACAATTGAGAGCACTCGTAGGTCGGTCAAATCTTGAATCCTCTACATTTCCCGATGCATCGATTTTATTTGGCCTTGATTGATGGGTTCTCAACTCTCCCACACTGCAGAATGGCAGAATGATAACAAACAATGAGGATGGCACTGTGCAATCTACTTCAACCATTAGGCATTACTTTTTTGGTTGTTTTCTGAAGGTGAGCCTAAGCTGTAATTAATAAAGTTAATGTCTACATGTAAGAAACCAACATTCTGAATTTTATCTAATTAAAAAATTGCGGAACATCTATTAAGGCCATTTTGAATTACATACTTCAACTTGTATCAAGCATATTATAATTGTTGTATAATTGCCTCATCACAAATGTGGCTACTCCTTAATAATTATTGTCTTATATTATCAAATGTTCAAGCATATTATAATTGTTGTATAATTGCCTCATCACAAATGTGGCTACTCCTTAATAATTATTGTCTTATATTATCAAATTTACGAGAAGTCGAAATTCATAATTAGGCTTAAATTCATCATCTAATTGTATTTAAACCATTACAGCTATACTTAATTAAGATTTGACATCACAACTATTCAACATCATTTTTGAAGTTTTACGGCCTAATTAATTATCTCATTTATTAATGATGTCTCAATCTGACTTTCCTGGTTCAAATTGCTTTTAGTTAGTTGATTCGCATTAATTTATTGGGGTGATAATTTAACTGCACGAATAAATATGGTTAAACTAATTATATTTTATGAGGCAATCTACAAATAAATAAACTTTCTTTATTTTTTCTATCGAATATTTTATGATCTCTAAGTTACGAGCTATTACAGTGATCTCCTGCATAGATTTGAAATTATTGGCGTGCAAATGTGGAGGAAAGAAAGATATTAGACAATAAAATTAAACAATCGTTGATTGCGCGGGTGGTGGTAACAATTCTTTAAATCAAGTTTGCGAGATTAAAGTAAGCACCAATCCCATGGTTTTAAACCAGTCGTCGAACAACTTAGCAAAATTATTGTCAGTAACACGTACTGACATGTTTCGATCTTCCATGATCATCATCAGAGTACGACGGTAAACTAACTAGCGAGGATCAAACCGCATTGCATATATATGGAAAGAAAAATTAGATATGCGGCTCTCACCTCTGGTCGTCTACATGATGTTTTGTTTTATACAATTAGTTTCTATTTTTTAATATGATGATTGCATAAATATTGTATGATTTAGATGCGCTACGCTTAGTAAAATTTCACTAATTACAACGGTGGTTTGAAACTCTGATTGAAGAATTTACAAATCAAGCAGCATAGACGCATTAATGACTTCAATTAAAATAGCAAATCATCACTAAAGAAATTCAGGCTTATTTACGTAATATGGCAGTTGGAAAAAATGACATGACATGTATGTTGTTTGATCCTCGTTTTCAAGTACGCACTGAGTTAGGCTTCGTGGTGGATAAGTGCTGATTCGTGCCATCTCTCGGCTGGCTTCCACACAGGAAATGTAGTTCGATTTCACTTTGGCTGTTTGAAGATCAGGCACTTTATTTCTAGTACCATCGTCAGTTATCTGCTAACACACAGTAGACTAATCACAAGATCAGTTTTAATCAATCGAGAGTTAATCAGATCATTGCGTAACTGAGAGTGCCAATTGAGCTCCCACGAAGAAAACTCAGGTGTATACGTTAAAATAATACACCGTCATTGTTTCAATTAGAGTTTACAAATAAAGAACAGATTACATGTAGTGAGTTGGCTTTGAAGTCTGATTGCTGAAAAGCATATAAAGTTGAGTATATTACCGCTTCATTAAACATACGTTTTGGAGATTGAGAAATTCACCTACCTCACATTTCTAGAAAAATTACTTCGAAGATTATTAGCGTAGTGTTAAAAACTACTGACAGTTATATAATTAAACAAGCATTGGTTGCACGGGCGGTGATAACTTTTACAAAACTGACCACCTTACATTAGTTAGTATATAAATAAAACTTGTATGTGGTGTAGCGTGCGGCACCAGAATCCGAAGCAGACGTGCCCAGGTTCGAGCCCCGTTCGCGGCAAATTCCGGGCAGTACATGATGAGTTCCGAATAAGGACGAAACCGGTCTACTGGATGAATTGCCTTTTCTACACTATACAATTCATAGTTTATACTGACCTAATGTAAGTAATTAATGGGTCAGGTGTTTATATCAAGACCGCAACATTGATTATAATAATTGTCCCAGGTTCGAGTCCTGTCCGCGGCAAATTCTGGCCAGTACATGATGAGTTCCGAATAAGGATGAAACCGGTCTACTGGATGAATTGCCTTTTCTACACTATACAATTCTTAGTTTATACTGACATATGGAAGTAATTAATGGGTCAGGTTTTTATATCAAGACCGCAACCTTGATTATAGTAAACAACTGCCAGTTTGCCAAGTGTCAGGATACGCATTTTGAATTTTTTTATCCAAAATCCAATGAGAAGCGATTCTTTTAATTTCGAGAAAAACGTGAATGTGTTGAACCTGAATTTGTATCGCTATTAGCATCGATTTTGAGTAAAGCACTAATGCTGTTTCATTTAGCCAGCCACATAACATAGGAAAACTACCAAAATTTGTTCGCACTGACGCGTTTTAATCTTTTACGCTCATTATCAGTGCTTGACGGAAAACTGATTAACGAAGAAAAAATCTAGATGCATATGCGTTGCTTAGGCCAAATAGTTTCGCATACATTTCACCTGGCTGCAATGTTTCTCTCGCAATAAAGAATATGACATATGTGCATACTTCGCCCCACTTACACAAACTGCAATTGAGCAATCGTTGAATTCGAGGTTAGTACTGACAGCTATCGAAATCATGTTTTTGTGCTTCGGATAAAAACAATTCCATCGCTTTCTAACCAAACGCCCGTCTTGAGAAAAATACCGTAAATAATAAACCCAGGCGACTTTTGAATTTGCGTCAGGTATTTATCGGAGTATGCGGAAAACTGTCTAAAGCGAATCAAACTATAATGATTGTATGGGTGATTGATCAAAGACTATTTGGGAACAAAGGCGATTAACTGGAAAAGCTCAGATGTTCAGATCGAAATTTTGGCTAAATATTTTAGTCTTAAACAGTAATCACAGATTGTGACCAAGTGTTGTCGATTTCGGCGAAGAAATATTTCTTACGGAAGGACTGTGTTCCAAGTTTTCAAATGAAGCACATTTGCGCATTATCTCGAATTTGAGCAGTTGGCTAAGACAACAAAAGTTTCGTGTTATTTCATTTTACCTGCATTTATTTCATTGAGGCTACCATCTTCTTCATTGTCATAATCATCCTCGTCTTCTCTTTCATCATCATCATCATCACCATCTTCATCATCTGTATCGTTGTTGTAATGGTCCCCAGTGCCTCTTTTACTTCGACGTTTACCTTGACCGTCATTTCCGCTTTTCTTCTCGCCTAATATTGCATTGCACATTTCTTGATGTAGACGACAGTTTTCGTCTTCCATTCTCGTCAATTGATCCTAAGTAGATGTGATGCACAGCGTTATTTAATTGATCAAAATTAAATAATATATATATATATATATATATGTTATATATATAAATACATTAAGCAAAACGAGATATCTACGTAGATACTTGAGAAGAATATGAGAAAAAAATTTTTTATTTGATAAAATTTATTTTTCAATTGCACATGTTAAGGAAAATATGAACAAACGTTTTTTGCTACACCATCAAATTCGCAGGCAGTGGCACAGTTAGTAGCCTACCTTTAACTCTTGAACACGGTGTTGAAGACGATTACTTTTCGCGTGCTCCGTTTCCACCATTTCATCCGATAACAGTAGGCGCTCTTCGGCTGTTTTCAACTGACGAACGGTGTCCGTCAACTTGTTCGCGAGATTGGTTTTTTAAGGTGAAATAAAAATAAAAAGGGTAAACCAAATTTCAGCCCCATATTTTCACTGTCAATGTTATGCAATCGCTACAAATTTTAAAGCAAGGTAGAAGCCCCTGAAATCTACCAAATCACAGTACATAAAACTATTTAATTTGGTAACTAAAACTGATGTCACGTTGTTGATAAATCCGACAGGATACTCGTGTCTAATTCTAATACTAATAAACTGGGTCACGTTCTTAATGAAGAATAGAAATTTAAACGATCAAAAGAGAAGAAAGAAAGACAATGACCAGCAAAATTCATATTTATGTGTATTTGGGATGAAACAAGTTTTTTTCTTAAGTAAATGTAATTCATTAAAATAAAATCACTCCTCATCATAGATTAAGATGCACACTAAAAAGGTAATCGTATTTAAAATAGAAGATGACACACGACATAGAGGATCGTCACCACTGTGGAAATGCGTGACGCGCTCGAATTGTGTTCAAATATTTTAGGTTTGCGTCTGCAACTTTGTCAACTCAATTAAGGTTTTGTTGCGCAGGCGGTGACAACGATTCGCTACATCAAGTCTGCGAAATTTGGATAACAATCAATTCAGTTTTTTGACCAATTACTAACCTAAGATTATGCACAGGCTGTTGCAAGAACCAATTTCTTTTATTCTTCTGCTACCATCGTCGTAACTGCAAATTGAGGACCAAACTGTAACTTATAAATACATATATATCTTTTTTTTTAAATTCTACGTCTGAAGAACATACGTGTGAGATATCAACCATGTGTTGCGCAATAGCAGACGTGTATTCACCATTTGATTTAAAACAGGCGTTCAAGTTTCAATGTTCTCTCATTCGAGTAGTTAACCGTCTGGTCGATCGGCCTACGCAAGTTGATCGACAACTTGCGCATGCAAATTAGTAAATAATATTTGATGTCGACATTAACGGCTGTCTCTCTTTGATTGCTGGTAAAGGTAAGTGTGTTACTCTAAATACCACGCGTAGTTTAGCTGCATTAAATGTGCGTGTTAATGCTGCTTCAACTTTCTTTTGTGCGATTCGGGAAACTGCAGCCGCCTTAAATATTGCGCAGCCGAAATTTTCTTTAAGGCAACTCATGTGGAGAGTAGAAAACATTGAGATTTGATTCTCGTATGTAGATTGTCGTTGTCTTAAAATGCTGAATATGGAAGGTTAAAACGCGTTATTTTTACTATTTAGTGCAACTGATTAGATAAAATGGGATTGGTGTTTATATCAAGCTTCCAAATGTGACGTATATAAACTTGAAATTAATATATGTCCATGCGTGGGTGTGTGTTTGTGCATATATATATCTTGTAAAATTTTAAGCAATTTATGAAGAAACCTTTTCTTACTTGTCCTTCTAATTCGTGAATGCGAGCTTTCAACTCAGCAATTTCACGCTTATCAATCGCATTTCCTCTCGCGGACGACACCAGTGAAGTTGAGCTGGTGAGCGGTACTGATAAAGAGCTACTTCGTGCATCTGCGTGGCCAAGTTCGGGTTCCAGCAACGCTGTAACACTGGAAGTCGGAATTCGATGTACCGAGTTTGCGCTGTCATTGTAGTTTCCGCCTTCGAGCACATCTTTACCGTGACAGTGGTCGACAAGGTGTCGGTCAACTTGCCCAGCACCACAGGGTGCAGCCAACGATGACGTTGACTGTGTGTCTCCGTCCTGTTGCAGAAGCAACGAAACGTCGTCGCATGTCGGAAGTTCATCACCGACGGTGAATGTTTTGGTCAGCAACTGTGCCAAATCAGGACGCAAGCTAGCAAGCAGCTGAAACCATGGCCAACGATTTAGCGTAAACCAGCGATCGCCGGCTCGTTGAATGCAAAGCACAGCTTCTACCTGGGCCTAGAGAACAGTGGATGCAAAGTAGACTAGACGAAAAATCAATCGAAGATGCAAGATAATATGAAAACTGCCAAATTACCTGATCTGCGTTTTGACTAACACTGGCCGAATTTGGAAAGTTGTTTACTTTTCTTCAATTAACCGACGTGCACTTGCCGTTAAGAGCGAGTTTTTTCTGCACTGCTTTCGCATGTAAAATTTGCACTTTATCAATCTCTTGCTTTTTCATTCCGTTGTTCAAATTTACAAGATGGTCATCTCTTTCAGAGCCGTTTATATTTTATAGCCCGGAGAATAGACAAAATCTCGAATGAATAGAAAGTCAATTCAAAATTTGTCATTAAAACCTAATTTTATTCAGAATTATTCTAATGATTCGAAGTGCCTTATGTGAAAATTAATGGGAAAACCAAATTTATGAGCCTGTATGTAAACGCATAAACCCAATAATGTCTCTTTGTACACATAGAATACATAAGACAACTTTTCACAGAAAAAAGATTAATTCGTTTTACAAATTCGTACGACTTTAGCAGTTCAAATAGACTGCACTCGAAAAAAACATTTTATTGATTTAAATACTGTTTGTTGCGAAGATCTAATATATATGCAAGTATGTATTTGGTTTTGCGAACCTAGTAACAAATTAGTTCAGTTGTGACCAGAAGGATAAACCAAAAGCAGCATGAACGGAAAGTATAATCTCATTCACATTCGTTTCGTGCTTACTGGCGACTCATCAGTAGGAGCCGGTATTACGCCCTTTAACCACTATATATTTGGTAGAAGAATGTGGATGAGATTATACTTTCCGTTCATGCTGCCTTTGGTTTATCCTTCTGGTCACAACTGAACTAATTTGTTACTAGGTTCGTTTTATTGATTTGCTGATTATTCGCCAAACCCATTTACAAATAAGTAGGCAGTGAACAGGTACAAATTTTCAAAAGTTACAAAGTTGGCTATGCGATCCAGTAGAATGTTAAATGAAAGTGAACATGAACGCAAGAACTTTTATCATATACATTTGAGTTTCGTGCTTATTGGTGACTGACTAGTACAAGATAGCACAAAAACACATATGCACCACTTATTTAATCAATAAACGGTGCACAATTGGACGGTACCATCTCCGACACGAAGTGTATTGAAACAGTATTTGCACCAACATCATAGAAAGTCTTCGGTAATGCGATTTCAAAGCTGACTCCCTACGCACGATATGCAACACAACACTAAGGGGCACAGACAATAAATTGTGCATAGCAACATCGTCTGAACGCCTGCTAATTATGCAAAGCCATTTTCAGTTTTTTTCGGCGCCAGTCAGACTCAGCTGATGATTGTGGAAGGTTGAAACATGTCAGCCGATGTGACTGATGGTAGTTCTGCCATGCTCTGTGACTGGCTAGATCCAAGGGCGTTGATTTTCACCTCAAGCTTGAATCTTCCTTTATTCAACGAGTTTTTATCCGCACCCAGCCTGTCAAGGAATACTCAGCTGTGCAAAAGATGCACAAATGTTAAGTTGGTGACTACATCCTACTACACTTTCAGACAACAAAATGGTATGCGAAACTAGTAGACTAGACTGCCGCGTATGTAAATTTGCTTGAATTTGAATCTCGTTATTCAGAATTCCGATGAGTTCTGATGACGTACATGGAAGTTCGAAACACATAAGTACGTGCGAATGGTTTAATGAAGTGTGATTGGTATTCATCTTACTTTTGCAAGCCATATTTGAATAATATTTCTTACTCCACAATTTGCATAAAACAGTATGAATATGTCAGATGCTTCGAGTACACTGGAGCAAAATATCACGATTATTGGGCGAGTCAAATTATTAAATATTGCAGATCTTTAATTAAAACTAACAAAGAGCCGTTCAGGCATGTCAACGAGAATAATAATTTCGCGACGCCAAAAATATCTCTATAGAATACCATTAAAGCCCTACCCATGTTTCCCTCGCTACAATAAATAAAAGAGCTGCGTATTTAGAGAGCTTTTAGGTGTGACATCTTATTCAAGCAGTTAAATAAAGGCCATTTGTTTAACGTAAAGTAAATTTGTGTGAGTTAATGTCTGTGTGTATTATTTTCAAGTATAAATATGTTTTTACTTTCTGATTTAAATTATATTCTACAAGAATAAATCTTAATTTTACTTTTAACTTCCCATTACTTTTCTAATTTTTCAAAATAAAGAACCTAATATTGCTTTGAAGATAATATCTGGCGAAAATTAACGTAATTTAATTTTTTTGTGTATAAAGTTATCTATAAACATTTTATTATATTATTTTAATTATATAATATATATTATATTATATTATATTAATTTTTCTTTACTAAGTAAATTATCTTTAGATATTGCATTTTAAAAGGCAAAAGGTCATTGGCATTGCTTATTCTATAAAATATCATCATCGTATGTCCATTTGCAATTAATTTAAATGCAAGTTTAATTGAATTCGAAGTTGATATATTAGTTGCAGTTACCTTAATAAGGCCAGAGTGTATGGATTTACTGGAGTAACAGATGCTCAGAAATAGTTGTAATTCTCAATTTTGGTGAACTATAGCATACATTGATATCCATCATGTTGGAACCATGTACCTACTTGGCAACCATAGTGTTAGTACCATGTACCCTTTCGGTACTATAATGTTGGTATCGTTTACTGACACAATAGCCATAGCGTTAGTGTCCTTTACAGAATCGGTATATATATTATATAGTGTGAGTTAGCGTTGAAGTCGCATTGTCGTAGACTATACGATGTTAGCTTCACTATTGCAAGTTTACACATTCGTCTAGGAGATTGTACTGTCCTATTATACCACATTCTTGACCAAAATATATAGTGTTTAAAGGGCGTAATACCGGCTCCTACTGATGAGTCGTCAGTAAGCACGAAACGAATGTGCATGAGATTATACTTTCCGTTCATGCTGCCTTTGGTTTATCCTTCTGGTCATAATTGAATTAATTTGTTACTATGTCCATAAATTGCCAATTCGCGTATACACAACACCAACACTTATTGACCAACTTCAATTCTCTTCCGCATTTCTAAATTTGACATGATATCATGTGAATGATTAAGATTTTAAAAATTCAAATCATATAGCCGACGTAAATAGCACTTCCGAGAAATTGGCATACCGAGATCTTATTAAAGTCTGTTAAGCAATGAAAATCGAATTTTCGTGCCACCTACTGCAGAAATTAAATAAGAATTTCGCATTATTGTTCGAGCTATGCCGTGCATTTGGATACAAGAAGCTCCCTCTATGAACTTCTTTTTAAATTAAGTTTGCGAGCTTAAAGTAAACACCAATCCTTTTGAATTTGACCAGTCGTCGAACAACATAGGAAAACTGCCCTCAATCACACATAATAAGAATCGAACTCCTTACCCTCGATCTGCGAAACCACTGATCTAGCCATTGTACGTGTAACTGACGGTAGTTTTGTTATGTCGAGCGACGGTTGGTTAAATGCACTGGAATTGGTGTTTACTTCAAGCACGCAAACTTGATTGAAAGGATTGCTACTACTACCCGCGCAACCAACGCTTGCTTTGTTATATTCTCTCTCTGATAGTTTATGTTTCCCTCATAAAGCGCACATGCTTATAGGTTGCATTTCGAGCACAATCAATAACACTTCCATTGTTGACGTTAATTTGTTCGAGTAATATAGATACCCATATGAAATAGGTGCAAGCTTTTAATGTGGTTGGGTGATAAAACAGGAAAACTGTAATGCCAGGCGTCTTTGGCATAAATACTAAGAATATTTTATAATGAAATAAATTACTGCAGAACGAAGTATTGCCAGGTAGTGTTTCACCTATTTACAATATTTCACGTCATATTTCTCTTATGCCAGGTTTGTCCAAAACATAAACCGCATCGGACAATAGGGCGTGTTGCCGACTTCTAAGGGAACTTGATTTTTTCAAATGACCCTAATGGTCCGGAATATAGGCCAAAAAAACAAATTGTTGGTTGACGAGAACATTTTGCCTGCACTACTTCTACCAGTCACAACGGAATTGCGCACACAACTGCTCTGTAGCCTCCAGGTCATTTGGCGCAGACTGAGACCTGCCAAGCATACGCAGTTAGCAAACATACCTAAATGAGTACACTTTTAATAGAATAGTTGGATTCGTGTTTCGAATAGGAGATGTGTCGTTTAATGAAGAAGCAGATAATTTACACGTATGTAATAGCTATTAATTAACGACCACGGCGTCGTTTCCTGTTTGGCACCTTTAATACCGCACACATTCTTCTATTACCTATCCAGATGTGCCGCGGTTATGTTGACATTTAACCTTCACAATAACGAGGCGCCATTTGCAATATGTAACAGGTTAATTTTCACTAACCCGCCGTCTAATCAATCTGCATCTGGCTAAATATCCACGGCAAACGGCCTGAATGGCCACCAGTACTCCTATCGAGCCAAATGTTTGCTGCAGCTCACCAAAGCTATGCCTGCCTTGACGCTTTATTCCGCTGGTCGCCTGCTCACTTAAAGCGTTAGTGAAGTCAGACGGAGGTTCCAACCGATTTGCACCACCGGACGTTATCTCTGCTAGAGCTCGACGTTCTGCACGCTCCGTCAACCGACGTTTAAGATCAGGCAACACGAACGCTCGAAGAAATATCTAGGCCAATTGTGTTTAACAAGAACAAAATGATGAACAGCATGAGTAAATGACGGCAAGGCAGATTAAATAGGCAATAGGTATGCAGAAAATCACGATCATCGAAATACTGATACAAACATTCTTCGAAAAAAGTTACACTATTCTCAAGTAATTTTTACGACACGATCGATTTAAATAATTAAAGTTGATTGAGCCTACTGTTGTGTCCACCTATGTTTGATGTTCCACGAACTTGAATGTCGTTGGTATTTATTATTAACGTGTCGTCTAGACGAGCCTTAATTATGCCTAACTCGTCCGTTAAATTCTTCATTTGAGACGCCAGTGCCTGAATCAACGTTTCGACCCCATCAGAAGACATATTTAATTGTGCCATAAATGCTTTATTTTTACTCAATTATATATAGAATTTTGCACGCACAACAACAATCTATTTAATAAAACAAATTTACACATTAATTAATATATGTGCACATCAGCTCAACGTCTGCTTTCTCATTGTGCTGCCTGCTTACTTCTTATCCGGGCGCTTCTGCGAGGAATTTCTGTTGAAATAATGTCTGCCCTAGATAAGACCTTTTGCTCATTATTTGTCTTAAAGGTGGCTATTGCCACACCTACATAATCAAAACCTATATTCGGGCGAAACACTGAATTTTACCAATTAGTACTTATTCCAAAATTAGGTTGATTACACACTGGTAAACTAAAATATAGCGCAATTTTTTAATTTTGTAAATGTGCAATTGAGATTTCATTGTTGCAAATCTTCGTTAATTAAATCTTGACAATGCAATGAACTTTGTCACGAAATGGTTCTTTGGCTGTGTTGTTCGACGACAAGTTAAATACAATGGGATTGGCGTTTACTCAAACTCGCAAACTAGATTTGAAGCATTTTTACCACCACCCGCGTAATCAATTATTGTTTCATGAAATAGTTTTTTTTGCTTCAGTCTATACCTTGATCGCAGTTATCGACTGGTTTCCAACAGTGTAGGCTTTTAAGAAAGAAGACGTAGAGTGTCTCCATGGCCCAAATATCAAAAATAATGAGTACTTATCCTTTGAATTTTTGCGGAATGCCAGCTTCATATTCTGCAATGCCACGTTTTGCGTACGCGGGTTGACGCTTTGCACCAAATAATTCAGAAAGATCCCTGTCTGTATCTGTTTTTCCTTCGATCGGGCTGAGTGTGTATTCGTCCCTTTCTTCCGAAGGCTTCAACATTGCTCAAACTAACCATTCCAAATGCGGTTCTATCCAATCTTTGTTTACTGGCAATGTTTCGGTGCGTTTTATCAATCAGTAACATCAGGCCACTATTATTAAAATCAAGTTTGCCAGCTTGAAGTAAACACCAATCCCATTGTATTTAGCTAGTCGTCGAGCAACATAGCAAAACTAACGCCAGTCACACGCACTGACGCGTTTCAACCTTCCATGATCATCATCAGAGTACGACGGCAAACTGATCATCTAGGATCAAACCGCATTGAATATATATGGAAATTAAAGTTAGATATGCGGCTGTCACCTCTAGCAGTCTCGCATACATTGAACTTGACTGGAAATGTCGGCTGCACAATTTCTATGCAGTCACGAACATAAACTGTTTGTGAAGCCACAATATTAGAAATATATAGGCAATACAACTTAAGAATAATTGATTGCGCGGGTGGTGGTAACAATTCTTTAAATCAAGTTTGCGAGCTTGAAGCTTGGACACTACACAGAGCACGATTTACTACGCACATCATGTATACGTTTATTTGCAAAAACGGTGACATGCTCAAACTTGTCGACCAAATTAATCTGCTCTTATTTAGTTCTTCAATGTAACTTTTGGAGAATTTATGTTACTACTGTACTTGGAAAAACATTTTGTACAGATTTATCCAACGGTGAGACTGGTGCGCAATAAAGATATATATATATATATATATATATATATATATATATATATATATATATATATATATATATATTGCAGCCAACTGTACATGTACAAACTTCTAGAAAGAATTAAGTTCTTCAAATCGTGTTTAGAATCAGATGTTGTGTCAAAACGATTCCCAAGCAATGCAGAGAAGAAATAACCAAACCGACGAATAAACTATAAGTCGCTTATTGCTCAACGGTATCGAGGACAACCAATCAAAACTGCAAGATGCTGAGAGCATCATTCAATTCTAGATTGTCAAATTGCAAGACTGAACGACGGCGTGAATACACCGCTATCGCCAAAAGGAAGATATAGAAACAATATTGGCAAGAACAGTGACAATTAAACCATGGACCTCACAAGAGACCTGAAATTTAATTATGCAATCAAAATCTTCCATGAACCTGTGGACGCTTTATCTGTTAAATTGAATTAAAAGATCTTGTCAAACAATTCTGAAAGAATCTCACTCTCCCTTAGAGCAAAATTGCGTAAAGTCGCGTAAGAAAACCTAAGTGAAAATATTACTACGACATCAGCTGAAACGGAAAATTTCTACAATGACTGGAACGAAAGACACCAGCCCCGTATGCATTCAATGGACAAGGACTGAAAGCTGAGATAGTAAGCGCACTAGAACAATACAAGAAGGAATTCCAAAGGCAGCCAAATCATCACAAACAGCACATAGACGAACTCAAAAACTCCAATCAGACAAATCCATACGACTTGCCACACCCGACGTATGGATCGTGGAATTGGTGCCATACTTGAAGCTGATTACTTACAGGAAGGCCATGAACACATAAATAAATGACCAATCTAAATTTTAAAGCATGACATCAAACAGAAAGATGATTCAACGAAGATCAATCAGAATTACACCTTTGAAAAAAAGATGGAAAAACAGTGTCTGCCGACTGATATTGACTTAGACAGACCAAACTCGTGCCAGAACAGTATCCGAAAAAGCAAACCAGTCGGAACAAACACCGCAAGATTGTGGTACGGCAAACCAAAAACTCATATGTTTGACAGCCCCTCAGGAGCCCTTTTATGCGACCCATTAAGTCAATGATCAACACACCGCAACATAAACCAGCCAAATTTCTGCAAACTACTTGAACCAATACGGAGCATCATAAACGCCAACACTATTAAGGACTCCTTCGAACTAAGGTAAACAAACAATGGGAAGAACATCCTACAGAATAAAATGGTCTCGCTTGACATCTCATCCTTATTTACAAACATACCACTGGATAAGACAACGGAGATCTTGTGTGACCTCATCAAAAATGAGCTTTTTGATTTGCACAACCACGATAATCAAAGACCTCACATTAATACGAATAAAATGTGCAATCTAGTATCTGGAAGGAAAATACACTACTGTCAGATCAATAAGGGAAGGCAGTTGCATCGCACCTCCTCCTGCAGATGCAGCACATACCACCTGGAAAAACGAGCCTAAAACGTATAATTGACCAGTGCGCACTCTACAAAAGGTATTTAGATGATATCTTGTTGTTCATCTCAGAAGCAGCAGATCTTCCAAATCCCCGCAAATAAGCAAATGGAGTCGATCCGAATAATAAATTCACCTTGAGGGTAGAGAGATGTCAGTTTTCCTTCCTCATCAAACGGTTGGCCTCGAGAAGTAAACGGAGATTTGACACTGGCCATATAGAAAATCCTTGAATTTTCAACGGACGGGCACACATTCACTAATAACAGAAAGCAACCTACAGTGAACTTAGTAAACAACCTAGCAAACACATTGAGGAAGAACGAAGCACTTAGAAAATTTTGCTAATGAACAACTACTCAGAGCGGTTCATTGATGTCAATATCAGACCACGGCAGATTCGCACTAGAGAGGATACTGGCAAGCAGGTTTTCCTAAACTTACCATTTATACGACAAAAATTTCAGCCTCATTGTTCGCATCAGCGGCTGAATAGAATAAATAAGTCAAACCTTTTCAAAGAGTTAATATGAAACTAGTACATTAGAGAATCATGAGTTGACGCCAAAGACTAATCGCCAATTCTCTGCAAATCAATTATAGTCTACTACTCCCATATATGTGCGGTAGCATATATCGGACGTACGAAGAAGCAATTGATAAGCAGAACCAGCAAAGATTGCCATAAGGTAGAAATAGATTTGTCGAAGCATTGCCACCAAACAGAAAATTAGCTATTTCCGATCATATATTGGCAACGGGGCACCCTGTCAATTCGACCAATTTCACAATTCTACATAAAGCAAAATCAGAAAAATTATTATTTATCTACGAAGCACTTTACATAAAACAACAAGCACCTGACTCCATTATTCAAAAGTTTCATCAACATGATATCCCTTATCGACTGGCCAAGAATAAAAAAAATTCCAACAACATTTCATGCAGAGAGTATCCAGCCATAACAAACAGGCCCTCGACCAGGAATCAACAAATGTACAGGTTCGTGGATTGGCAACAACCAAAGGAATAATATATGAGGCGCATTAACATGAGCAGAAGTTCCCAAAATGTAATAATGAAAATACCTGTGAATCAACACTGGTGTTGTTGTACCATGCAAACTTTGCGCAACCAGGTGAAACGATCAACTATACTAAAAAATAGCACCATATGCAGCCAAGAAACAATGTACAAATGGTTAATTCTCAAGCTATCAAAACAATAATGACAAGATATCAGACATCACTTCGCAATACTGTGAGAATGACCTTTAGCACAAACATTTTATGGTTAACAAAACACAAACGATAATATTCATTAAACGACAAAATGAAGTAATAAAGTAGTAAAAACGAAATGGATTTTGTTACCACTTTATATGAACAAAATTAGAAAACTCAAAATGTATAAATATGTATGATTGTATAAGAGATGATTAGCATTCACGAAATAAATGGCTTTTATCCAATTTTACACAGTTTTCGTATTTATAAGAATACTGTAGGTAATTAAAAAGGAATGGACATTATAAATATATATATATTTCTTATGAGAAATTAAATACTGATACATTTAAAATCAATTTTGGTAAATCAGAATACTGAATTAAACAGGCATTAAAAAAGCGGGCAAACTGAATTTTTACGACTAAACTGAAAAAAATAAAAAATTAATATCCAACCATGAAATTCGTTAAGCAAAAGGCTGACTCATCCAATGTGAAAAGATAGTCAACTGGTCCCTAAAGCAGAAACAGAAATGGAAATTAGATGTAAGGTTGAATTGTGAAACGTTTAAAATATCCGACTAGAAAATTCATAGTTAATAAAACCAACAAATCGCGGAAAGTCAAATTTACAAAAGGCTACGAAACAACCAACGCATCAGGTAAACACTTGCAACTGATTAGACACATCAATCTTAAGCACACTTTGTTAGAACTTTAGATAAAGAAGAGTGCTAAAAAATGCGAAAGTTTGCAAGGAAAAACTTTGTAAATTGAACGGACGTAAGACAGCTTTAACTTTCACAAGCAGCCACAGTTATCGAACCATATGGTATTCTGCGACCAAATTCAAACACCGTTCAGCTGCATTGTTTATAGTAGAAAAAGGTATCTGGTCAAACGGTTAATTTCTGTTTGCTGTAGCGAAGTGTTTTAATTTAAAATGTGTTGCTATAAGAATTGGGAAAGCACTGCTTTAATAAGACATGCTCATCTACTTAAATGAACAGGTTGTAATGGTAAGATATAAACCACTATGTCCATGTCATGATTTGATATAAACACCATCCATTTATCAGTAATTTGTCAGTTTAGTCCAAGGCAACAGTGGCATTGGTATAGTGCAAAACTTATCCAGTAACTCAGTCTTTTTACACACTAAAAATGATCATTATTTCTGGTGGAGTAGATTAATTGATAGTTCACACCAACGCTGCTAAAAACGCATTAGGGGCCATTTGGAACTTGAAGTGACGCCCGAATTTTCGACACCACGTCCACAGCTTTAGTGTAAAGAAAATAAATGACAGATTTGGGGTGGTAAGTTGGAACTTCAGGGCTAAAGGTACGCTATATAGGATCTACGTAAAGGAAAGATTAACCAAGAAACATTATTTAGTACATAACTGAAAAGTATGTGTAGTTTGCGGCAGGGTGGCTCAGTGGTTAGACGATCAGATTCCGCAGCAGAAATGGCCAGGTTCGAGCCCAGACTGCAGTAAATTCTGTACTGTAAGTGATGAGTTCCCCATCAAGGAGGAACTCCGGTGTACTGGATGAATTGCCTTTTCTACAATACACGATGCTTTGTTTACACGCTGGCAAATGTAAATGCATAATGGAACAGATGTTTATATCAAGATTGCAACATTGATTCAAGTACTTAATGTACGTCTACTGCAACAGATTTATGTAAATGAAAAATTAACGCTATAAAGAACATTTTTCGTTGTCTTATTGTTGTATCTCCTAAGAAAGTGAAATTTATAAAACTTCTAAAAAATAACAAGCTAATAAGAGCGACCTAGCAAACAATTTCACCGAAGAGGAAGAGAAGAATAACACGCACACATATCTTGAATTCAACAGTCTTTTTAGAACAACGCTAGCTTAACATATAGATTCGTCAGAAATCTCCGTCCATGGAGCAGTATCGAATTGAGGTCAGGCCAACAAACGACTATCAAAATCGATTTTATGAGATAAACACGCAACCTACCCAGCTTGCGTAATGGACAACAACAAATTCTAATTTAAACTTCACCTAGCATTTGAGAAGTGCTCAAAAACGCCGCACGGCAAGAAGTAACTTCACATATTTACAAAACAACGAGGGTAATTTGATAGTTCGTTGTGTAATATTTGCCTCATTTCATGACATCTCTTAGTAAATAATGTGTACGTAAGTCGAAGCTGACTGGCAGAGTGAATGAACATCGCCTCAAGAATTTGAAACTTAATTTGTATGCGCCAAAATTTTAATCACATTTTCTTATCGAATTCGCAATGTTTCGCACTTACACGAAAACTATATTCCAAGTGATGAGTTCCCAACAAGGAAGAAACCGGTCTACTGGATGAATTGCCCTCTCCATACTTTAAACCACCTAGTTTATATCTAAATCGCAAACTTGATTAAATTAATTGTTTTCACCGTTTGCACAACCAGAGTTCATTTAATTATGCATTGCAAGTCGACACAAACATTACCCAGTATAATGTAACAATTGATTGACCACGAATATGTGCAGAAAGAAGGGAAACTCCGTGGTGAACAGCACGACCGGAAAGGCAGAAAATAGAATAAAAAATGTATGTACAGCGAAACAGAGATAGACTGTGAGATTGGCAAAAAACATGGACCGGTACAAAACTCAAAAAAACCGCGTTGTAAGTCCACACAAGCCAAAATTGAACGCACCATCCAAAGCATCTATATAATTAAACGAACATTGGTTGCGCGGGTGGTGATAACAATTATTATAATCAAGGTTGCGGTCTTGATATAAACACCTGACCCATTAATTACTTACATATGTCAGTATAAACCAAGAATTGTATAGTGTAGAATAGGCAATTCATCCAGTAGACCGGTTTCGTCCTTATTGGGAACTCATCAAGTACTGGCCAGAATTTGCCGCGTACAGGATACGAACCTGGGCACGTCTGCTTCGGAATCTGGTGCTCTAACCACTGAGCTATCCTGCCGCAGGACAGACGCCATAATGAGCCTTCGATAAGCGAATAATAGGTTAAAAGGTTTAGACTATTAACTATAACAGAAAAAAATAAACAAAGTCAAGAAAAAAATTACTTAATCCCTCAGAGGCCAAATCCGGTCAAACCACAGGCAAATACAAATTAAAGGAGCAAACTTTATGCTATTTATATAATTAAACGAACATTAGTTGCGTGGGCGGTGATAAAATTTACTATAATCAAGGTGGCGAACTTGATATAAACACCTGACCCATTAAGTACTTATATTTTTTTCAGTATAAACTAAGTATTGTATAGTGTTGAAATGGCAATTCATCCAGTAGACCGGTTTCGTCCTTAGTGTGAACTCATCACGTACTGGCCAGCATTTGCCGCGGACAGGGCTCGTAAATGGGCACGTCTGCTTCTGAATCATGTGCCCTAACCACTGAACCAACCTGACACACACTACACAATTGCATCATCTTATTATTATTGCATTGGCGAAATTGTCGTTATTTTATGTTCAGTAAATTTGGTAATTATGTTGCGGATTCTAAAAAAGGCCAATTGAATAGTTCTAGAATCGATTTGATATATTTTAACGAGGCTGTCCGCTTCTGTATGTGCGTAACTTTTATCGTGTTTATTACCAAAATAATAAGGATTATAACTGTGCTAAGACGTAGGTAAATTAAGCAATTTAGAACTATGCTACATTAGCAATCTTCCGACTACTATGATCAATTAACGTTTGATACAAATTTCTCGAGCAAAAATCGATAATTTCCGCGAGTTTAAATTACCAGGCTTTTTCCAATCTTGTAGGAATCCGGTGCTTGACCGAGTTGTTGCATTATTGCCTCCGTAACCTGAAATTTTAAGTTAAAATTAAAATAATATATTTCACTGATTCTCTGATGGTTAATTGGTTACGCAGAAAACACGTAAACAAAGAATGTTAGAGACCACATTTTGAGATAGAGCTAACTTTGTTAATTTAATTTCATTCATGGTAAACGCATACCTTCATTCCAGAAACATATATATATACGCTTATTTTTAGAGGCAGAAATAATAAAAAATCAAAATATAGCGCCACAGGGATTTTAGCTTGGCTTACTTGTGTTTACTGAATCTTTGTTACTTTTAGCACAACCAGTCATTGGAAATGAATTTGAGAACAGAAATTGGTAGCAGCGATTTCGCATTAACAAATTAATTTCATATACAATTAAGGCAGGAAGAGTGGTGAATTAGATCAAGCGCATGGTAACGCTCTCATACAAATAGACATAGTTGCACCCGAAGTGTATGGTTTAGTAAAGTTACATAAACCAGGCAACCCTTTGATAATTATTGTTAATGTTAAATCCTCCCCAACATTTAATATTTCTAAGTTTCTATGTCATAGAATAAGGAAATATTCTTACTTCCTAGACCATAAAATGATGAATTCATACGATTTGTTTGTACGATTTTTGGATGACATATTAGTTATTTGGAGTCATGGGGAGGATCAGCTGACAAATTTCTTAAACATATCACATCAGGTGAGAAAGCCGAAATTTAAAAATGAAGTTAATTCGAAATTGTACAAAATTAGGACGGGATTTGTATAGGAAGGATACTTAATCAGGTATCCTTCTTAATTTCAATTCAAATCATCCGTATCGAATGAAAATCGGTATCTTAAAATCGATGACAATTATAAGCTTCTGATTAACCGATAAAAGCATAGGAGAATTGAATTAGGTAGACTGCTAGAATTATTCAGTGCTAATGTGTACGCTCTAAAGTTAATAGAAGTAGCTATGATTAGTGTCAAAATTAAATTTAATCATGATTGGAAGTACGTGAAGTCTAATAGGGCAAAAGACGATCGGAGGGTCATGGTAATACCTGACTCCAAACTAAGTAGGAAAATAAATATGGTAGCATTGAAGTACCATATACGCACTATTTTAAAACAAACCCTTAACTTAGGCATTAAACTTCCCATACAAAGGAAAAAATTGAACCGTTAGACACATCAGGAGCGAATGAAATTCCATGTAACGACTGTAACCTCATGTATGCAAGTGTAACCATGCGCCCAATAAAGGTAACAATAGGAAAACATGCAACAGCATGCACTTATTGGCCATTTAAATAGATCGTATCTCGCACGCCATACTGTAGAAGCGGGACACACAATTAATTGTGATGGGTGCAGACGCATATCAATTTATGGTCGTAGTAGATCGACAAGATTATTTAGATTATGCATCGAAATTAAATCCGGAAATGAATGAAAAGCCGTAGAAAATTGACTAGGGTCGATAGGGAATAGAACATTAAACAATGGTTGGAAGCGAGGGTTGCACGAATCAGAATCATAAACTCGCTCCCGTAATAGAATAAGAACGTGGGGTTGTCATTAACTTACTGAAGGCGGGACGTGAGTAATGAAATATCTCTTAATTTATCTCACAATTTTGTCCTCGATTACTTAGCATTTCAGTGTATCTATTAACTTAATTTATTTATGTGTTGCAGTATTTTTTAATAAACCTTTACGTTTTCTTTGTTCTTAAAAAGGCAATTTTTCTTTGCCTTATTATTATAATCGTTCTTTCTGTAGACAATTTTCAAATTTATTTTATGACCTTTTTTATTATAACGTACCATCCTAATAAAACATTTAATATCTTTATTTTAATTTTACTAATTCTTAATTACTTCATTGTACCCTTCCTGTATGCAAAAATAAAAATAAATTTTATCAGATACAAGAAACATTTCTTTCGCATAATCTCCTCAAATATCTACTAATGAACATATCTTTATATATAAATTGGAAAGCAAAACAAGATAGAAATATATGAACATAGAGAGAGTGTGTGCTCAATATATACGGTACGTGGATGATATATTTCTTGTACTTAAAAACAGGTCGCAATCACGAACATTGCTTCAAAGTTTCAACAAAGCACATAAGAATATCGGTTTCACGTCAGAGCACGAGAAAGATGACTGTCTACCTTTCCTAGATGTACTATTAAAGAAAGAAACTAATGGTAAATTAAACAGAACAATTTACCATAAACCAACATGGTCTGCACAGTATTTGCATTACAGCAGTTTTGTGCCATTTCAAAATAAATTATCAACAGTTCGTGGTTGCTTTTCAAGAATTGACAGGTTGGTTAGTCAAGATTCTAAAGAAAATGAATATAATAAAGCAATTAACCATTTAATGTCTAATGGCTATCCCAGACAATTAATTGAATCAATTATTAAAAGGGGAGTTAACCAGAAACAGACGTATTATGGGCCAGAAAAGAAAACAGTCTACCTGAACATCCCATTTAAGGGGGATGCAGTTTCCCGAATGGCACAAAATAAAGTTGAAGCAGCATTAACACGCATATTTAATGCAGCCAAACTACGAGTGTTATTTAGGGTAGCACACTTGCCTTTACCAGCAATCAAAGAGAAACAGCCGTTAATGTCGATATCAAATATTATTTACCAATATACATGCGCAAGTTGTCGATCAACTTACGTAAGCCGATCGACCAGACGGTTAATTACTCGAATGAGAGAACGTTGTAACTTAAACGCCTGTTTTAAATCAAATGGTGAATACACGTCTGCTATTGCGAAACATATCGTCGAAACATCGCACGTATGTTCTCCAGACGTAGCATTCAAAGTAATGACTAAATGCAATAACAAATGGATGGTAGCTACATACGAAGCCATATGGATAAACAAATTGCAGCCGGATTTATGCCAGCAGAAGGAGCACGTAAAAGCATTGAGCTTGAACCGGATGTGACGCACGCAATTGATTGGTTTCCATTTTTCACACTCTCTCTATTTTCACATATTTCTATCTTGTTTTGCTTTCCAATTTATATATAAAGATATGCTCTTTAAAAGATACTTGTGGAGACTGCGAAAGAAACGTTTCTTGTATCTGATAAAATTTCTTTTTTTTCGCACAGGAAGGGTACAATCAATTTTGTTAAAGCTCGCATTTCAAAAAAATCTTAATTATTTACCGTGACAGAGCTGCGCCCGGGTATTCACAGTATCTTGCCCTATACTTATCGGGATGCCACTTTAATTACTTCATTTATAAAAGAAGTTGTGTAAAAATAGGTCTGATGTTTGCAAAGAGAAATTGAAATTTATCACCTTGGTTTCACTTTGATGAGTAGTACGCGTTCAGTTAATTTTGTCGGTAACTGATTTATTTTCAGTCCTAAGCAAATGCACACACAAGCAAACACACAAACACACATACAGGCATGGAGTTCGCTTATCTATTAAATCCTTTTTTCCATTTCGATGAGTGTACACAAGCAGACACATTCACACACCTACATAACACACACTAACCTAGTAAAAGAACAGTTATGCTTAAGAGATCTAGTTTTTAAGTATAAAAGAAACAGTTGAAACTTAATTTTACCACTAAACTTAAAGACTGCCAAGTTTTTTTGGGATATGCTTCCCGTTGAAAAAGTCTACCGAAACCGGAAGCCGAAATATACAGTGTATTATTGAAGAGAGTGGATGCAATCACCGTGTAGGTTACAGAAGGCTAATTACTCTAATTACTAATTGGTGACCACACGTCTGCAATTTCGCAATATATATCGTTGAAACATCACACGTATGTTCTCTAGACGTAGCATTTATGTTAATTACCAAGGGTAATAACAGAACGGCGTTAGCCGCATACGAAGCTTGATGGATTGACAAACTGCCACCGGATTTATGCAAACAGAAGAAGCATGTTCAGGTATTGAGCTTGAACTGGACATGATTTACGACTTTGATTGGTTGTTCCCTAATCTCAAACCCTCTCCATGTTTACATTTTTCTATTTAGTTTCTCCGTTCTATGCATTATCAATAAGTGCTGCGGCTTTGCTCCATATCACATTTCCACCTAGTTAGTGGGCTTGTGGTGTGATGGAATGCCACGAAGCATTGGACATACACGTCGATGGGATAATACGTTGTGTGAGAAATATAATTCGTAAGTCGTGTTTATAGACTATGCATTAACCAGTTACGGATAACAGAATGCATCATACAAAGGCTTTAAAATTTTGCAGATACAATACTTGCCAGTCGCAAATCATGATTGTTAAGACGCTGAAGTTCCTGCATAATATGCCGGCTTTGGCGTGATGAGGCCTGCAGACTTGCCAAACTACCCGGCTGATGGCTTTGAATTTCCATGTTTAGTCTGGCTTCGTCCAGATTAACTTCGTGCAACAAACGTTCGACTAGATCCATTTGTTCCTGAGACAGGACCCGACTAAAGCTTGGTCGCCGCCTGTTCATCTCTTTCTGTCGATGGCGTCGTTCATTAGCTTGTGATTTGCTGTCCGAGCCGAAGGACGCGTAGTCCTCGTCGTCCTCGCCATGTTCAGAAGAGGAAGAAGACGAGGCCAGGAGAACAGAGTACCGTCTGGCAAACTCCCATAAAGGAAGACTGTCCGGAAAGCCAAGCTTCTCAATACGCAGACTCGGTAATAACGCCAGGCCACGTAGCTGAGCCCTTAATAGGCCGACGCAAAGACGAGTGGAGTTAAGCAGCACCTGTGAGGCGACAGGTCCGGCGAATTCCAGCTATACGGATGCAGAAGGTAGGAGATGAATAAATTACAACCAAGCGGCGTCTAAAATCAATACTTTAAAAACATATGTGAGTAAATGCTGAAAATATTTGCTTTCGTTGCGTTTGCGAAGAAGAAGCCTTCGATTTCTTATCAAACCTTCACTAGGCAACGAGAAAGTTATGAAGGAACTTCGTCTGAATTAATGTGGAAGTATTTAAATGAGCAATGCTAGGTGAAAAGAAAAAAAAAAAATATATATATATATATATATATATATATATAGAGAGAGAGAGAGAGAGAGAGAGAGAGAATGAGAGAGATGGTGTGTGTCATCGTCAAAAATTGTTCTGAATTTGTCGCCGATTGGGCTAAAACTGGGAATCTTTCTACTGCGTTACACTTACAGCATACCACACGCAATTTGATGTCTTACGCCACCTTACATTTTGGCGTGACTTTTACTTTGTGTGGGGACTATTTGGAGTTTCTTAAGTTCTGAATTTCTAACTACATGCACTGATCTCTCATTAGAAATAAGACACCAATCAACTTGAGTATTATATATTTATTTGATGCCTCATGGCACGGTTTTGTTTGTGTACCTATACCATTCGTTTAAACTAATTTATGAATAGTATAGTTTAAACGAATAGTGGATAGACTCCAAGATTTCAAAGCTAATGTGACTCGATTCGCATCCAGCCACGGCAGTTTCTAAGCATTATTTGAACAAATCACAATCAGGATGAAATCGGTCTAATGGAAGAATTGTTTAAATTAAGGTTGCAGTCTTGATATAAACACTTGCCTCACTATACACATTAAATAGTCACTATAATCTAAGCATTTTTTAATGTAGAAAAAGTAAGTAGTCCAGTAGGGCGGTTTTGTCCATATTGGAATGTATTGCCTTGTCTACATTATACAATGCTTAGTGTATACCTACAAATATATATATAATGGGATTGGTGTTTACATCTAGATCGCAACCTTGATTAAAATAATTCTTATTGTCGCCGGAGCAATCAATATTGATACAATTAAATAATGGATGAATTACCATCGGCAGATTAAAAAGAGGCATGAAACTACAATAAATCGGCATCTCCCTCAAAAACTATTAAAGAGAGGTGCAGCTCCTGCACAAAAATCAGCAATTTTCGAGCATGCACTACTCACAGGTAATGCTGTTAGTAGGAACAATTTTTCAGTTCTGTACAAGGCAAAAACGGAAAAACGCTTCTGGCTTTTGTAGCTATTGCGATTAATAAGCTGAACACCTGCTTAAACGCGCAGAAAGTAATTAAAAAAGAAATTAAATTTGACTGGAACAAAGACATAACTGACAGGCCTCAAAAATTGCCTCCGTTTGAAAAATACGACACACCTGTCAATTACAGACGCACTCACAATGAAAGCGATGACACACCACATGACGTTACGGAAAAGGATTGGTCTAAATTGCACAAAACAAAGACAGGCATAACTAAGAGGGAAATTATTACAAAAAATGTACAGTTGGGATTGGATGAACTAATATACTATCGAATCGAAAATAATGGCTGTAGATACTGGTAGAAATTTAGATTGATCAATAAATGTTATTCCATGAATTACGCTTCTTTTTTCTCATATTTAAAAAAAATGGTGAAAATTTAAACGATATATATATACATATCGTTACAATTTTCGTGTGCTATTTAATGTGCCCTTTTATGTAACGTTTTTTCTTAATGTATGACGTCTGTTCATTCGTTTAGCTTCCGCTAGCTGCCTATCTGAGCTAGGATTACGTCTTGTTTGAGGAAAGTTTCCTAATTTGTTTCTCAGGCAGATTTTTGTACTTGTAAGTTTTTCGTGGTTCTACATTTTCCTTATGTGTATATTTTGGAATAATTCTACAGCATCTGTTACATGCCAGGCCCAAAAGCTTTCCCCATTTCACGTCACATCCAACTGTTGCCTTTTATTTTTGCCAGTATTGATCTTCCCCCCCCCACCATTTTATTGCTAATTTTACATTTGACGAGGTCATGACGCATGTAATTTTCATTGCGTGATGAATATACGTGTTGCCCCCATTTATTCACGACTAGACAAATACTATAAATTAATGCCAGTGTATGTTAGATTAACAGGTGTTCAGAAATTGGCGTGAATATCAATTTTGGGGAACCTAAGCATAAATTGAAATCGTTCGTGTTGGTACTATGTACGGACTTGGCAACCATAGTGTAAGTACCATGCACCTTTTCGGTACCATAATGTTCGTGTCCGGTACTGAAACATAGCCATAGTGTTGGTACTCTTTACAGATTCAGTATATATATATATATTAGATATTGCGAGTTAGTTGATGTTAGCTTCACTACTGCAGGTATACACATTCGTATAGGAGATTTTACCGTCCTATATTCCCACATTCCTCACCAAAATATTTTATGATAAAGGGCGTAATACCAGCTCCTATTGTTGAGTCGCCAGTAATCACGAAGCGAATGTGCACCTGAGATAACACTTTCCGTTCATGCTGTCTTTGGTTTATCCTTCTGGTCATATTTGGACTATTTTTTTCCTAGATGCGCAAAACCTAATACACAGTTGCATATATGAGTTAAAGCAGAAAAGGTGGCAATTTTCAAAAACTTTGCATTAAATAGATACGTCGTTTCTTGTTTCACGAATAAGATATTACGTGTGGATTTTGCACGCATATATAATGCAGTTGCACGGTGTGTCTTATAAAAGTTCGCACATTTATTTTGCTAACAATTAAAGGGTGGTAGACATGAACGTAGGCGTCAAGTAAAGTTTATCAATATATATGCGTAGGTTGTTCTTCAACTTATGTAGAACCATGGCTGGGACAATTATTAACTGGAGTAAAAGTGCAATGCAATATAAACGAAGTGTCAAATCTATTGGTGATTACACATCTGTGAATTCATAACATGATTCATCAAACATTGGTTGCGCGGGCGGTGATTAAATGCAATTAAATTAAGTTTGCCATCTTGATATAAACACCTGTACTATTATGTATATACATTTGTCAGTATAAAATGAGTATTGAATAGTGTAGCAAACGCAAATCTTTGAGCAGACCGATTTCGGCCGTATTTCAGAATTCGCCGCTGACAGGGCTCTAACCCGGGCTCTTCTGCTTTGGTTTCTGCTTCTCTTACTAAAGAGCAATACTGTCCTACGCTACACACAATTTTTAGCCATATACTAACTAATGTTTTCGGTTAAGTTTATAATTGCTCAACTAATGACCATTTATCCAAGTAGCGTCTTGTCTGTTTTATTATGACGGATTCGTGGTAGTTAGGCGGAATTTTAGGTCTAAAGAGATAACATATACGTTTCACCTGAATGAACGGCTAACCAAGATAGATGAGTTAGTACATAATTAGAAATTGTGCGTATTTTACGACAAAGTGGCTCAATGGTTAGAGAAACAGTGTCCGAAGGAGACGTTCTCCGGTTTGAGCCATGTCGACAGCAAAATCTGGTTAGTATACGAAGAGATCACAATAAGGACAAAACCGATGTACTGGATGAATTGCCTCTTTTACACTATAAAATGCTTAGTTTATACTAACATATGTAAGTAGTTAATAAATGCGCGAACTTTTATAAGACACACCGTGCAATTGCATTATATATGCGTGTTAAATCCACACGTAATATCTTATTCGTGAAACAAGAAACGACGTATCTATTTAATGCAAAGATTTTGAAAATTGCCACCTTTTCTACTTTAACTCATATATGCAACTGTGTATAAGGTTTTGCGCATCTAAGAAAAAATTAGTTCATATATGACCAGATGGATAAACGAAAGACAGCATGAACTGAAACTATAATCTCATGCACATTCGTTTCGTGCTTACTGGCGACTCATCAGTAGGAGCCGGTATTACGCCCTTTAACCACTATATATTTGGTAGAAGAATGTGGAATAATAGGACGGTACAATCTCCTAGACGAATGTGTAAACCTGTAATAGTGAAGCTAACATAATCTAAAGTCAACGACAATACGACTTCAATGCTAACTCACACTATATAATATATATACCAAGTCTGTAAAGGATACTAACACTATGGCTTTTGTGTTAGTAACCGATACCAACATTATTTTACCGAAAAGGTTCATGGTACTAACACTATGGTTTCCGAGTCGGTACATGGTACCAACCTGATGGATATCAATTTATGCTAAAGTTCACCGAAATTGAGAATTACAACAATTTCCGAACACCTGTTACTCTAGTAAATCCATACACTCTGGCCATGATCGATATCAGTTATCACATTTCGCGGTAAGCATGACATCATTGAATTCAATATATTACAGTTAAATACTGTTTGTTGCGAAGAGCTAATATATATGCAAGTATGTATTAGGTGCTGCGAACCTAGTAACATTTAGAGAGCTTTTAGGTGTGACATCTTATTCAAGCAGTTAAATAAAGGCCATTTGTTTAACGTAAAGTAAATTTGTGTGAGTTAATGTTTGTGTGTATTATTTTCAAGTATAAATATGTTTTTAATTTCTGATTTAAATTATATTCTACAAGAATAAAACTTAATTTTACTTTTAACTTCCCATTACTTTTCTAATTTTTCAAAATAAAGAACCTAATAACAAATTAGTTCATTGTGACCAGAAGGATAAACCAAAGACAGTATGAACGGAAAGTATAATCTAATGCACAATCGTTTCTGTGCTTACTGGTGACTCATCTGTTGGAGCCGGTATTACGCCCTTTAACCACTGTATATTTGGGTGGGGAATGTGGGATAACAGGACGAAAAAATCTACTAGACGACTGTGTAAACCTGTAGTAGTGAAGCTAAATTCATCTAAAGTATTCGTGAATGCGGCTTCAACGCTAACTTACTATACATATACGAGTCTGTAAAGAGTACCAACACTATGGCCATTGTTTCAGTACCGGATACCAACATTATGGTACCGAAAATGTACATGGTACTTACATTATGGTTGCCAAGTCCGTAAATGGTACCAACACGAATGATTTCAATGTATGCTTAGGTTCACCAAAATTGAGATTTACATCTGTATCTGAACACCTGTTAATCTAACATATAAATACACTCTGGCCTTAATTTATAGTATTTTTCTAATCGGAAATAAATGGCGGAAACAAGAATATTCAGAACGCAATGAAAATCTCATTCGGAATGACCTCGTCAAATGTAAAATTATCGATAAAATGAGGGAAAAAGATTAATACTGGCAAAAATGTCCAGCAAAAATTGGATGTGACGTGAAATGAGAAAAGATTATGGACTTGGCATGAAACAGATGCTGTACAATTATTCATAAAAATACACATTAGGAATGTTTAGAACCACGAAAAACTTACAAAAAAACATCTGCCTGAGAAACAAATTAGGAAACTTTCCTCAAAAAAGACGTAATCCCAGCTCAGATAGGCAGTTAGCGGACGCTAAACGAATGAACAGACGTCATACATCAAGAAAAATGGTTACATACAAGAACACATTAAATAGCATTGGTATGCAAAATCCAAACAACTCACACATGCGACATTTTTAAAACCATTACTAAAACTTTATTACAGTCATATAAAAAACCATTTACATTCAACGTGTAATTTAACTTTTTGTTTCATTAGGCTAATTAAAAATCTTTTTGCAAATTTATTCCAGTCAACATAATATGTGTTTAGCCATCCTACTCAATAATTAATGATCCGCCGGTAAGAATATATGAGTATTTGTTCGTATATATATATATATATATATATATATATATATATATATATGAAGCAAGCAAAAAACTCTTTTTTGGGCATCGAGCCTGAAATAGAGGCGACTCGAGTACATATTTGGACGTTCGTCTATTTAGAGCATTCTCGCGGTTTCTATTTTAACCTGATTTACTTTTCAAATATAATTAAAAGTGTTTGTTCGTAGGTAGATATATCAACAGCAAATGTAAACAAAATGTTTATTGTATATAATAATGTCTTTTTAAACTGTGTAAATTGCAGAAAGTTGCGCCTAACACAGAAATACGGGTCAAGCGCATTTAATTTCGGAAAGAAGACAATTTATTAAAATCACCTCGTTTGATAACTTATATCCACCTTCGGCAGAATGTCTTGCGGCATCTTCATCGCCCAGCCTGTGAGCTATGGCGTCAGGTGGACTGCGGTCTCCAGGAGTTCCTGCTGCATAAGACATCGCTATGTGCTGGCGTAGAGGAGCCAACGGTGAGTCTGTCAACTTGCAGAGGCCTGCGTTGGCAACTGGCAGTAGGCAGTGAATCTAAATAAACAAAAGGTACAAACAGCGTCAACCGAACTCTGCACGCATGTCAGTTAGTAAACGTTCTGGTCTGCACCGTCAGTTGCTTCAATTCTACTATTTGAAATGAACTTAGAACTGGCATTTTACTCCGGAAAAACCAAGAAACGGCAATAGCAGGATTGCGCATCTGCTGCTTTGGTAATTTCTTCTCTGATGATTTTGCAAAATGTGAAGTAAATGTGTTTAACCTTAAACGAACATTTGTTGCGCGAATTGTGATAAAAAGTACATTTTAAAAAAGACAGCGATTTTGATTTAAACACTTGACCCATAATGTGCGTATATTTGTCAGTATAAATTAAGTATTGTAGAGTGTGGAAAAGGAAAGTCATACAGTAGGCCGGTTTCGTGCTTATTGGGAAGAAATCTAGTACTTTCCAGATTTGGGGTTCATTGGAGCTTCAGCTCCACTTAGAAGAAAAGCTTACCAAAACAAATGATATATTATATGACTGAAATTTGTTAGTAATAGGCTTGGCTGGATGGCTCAGTGGTTAGAGCACCTGATTGTGAAGCAGACGCGCCCAGGTTCGAGTCCTGTCCGCGGCAAATTCTGGCCAGTACATGATGAGTTTCCAATAAGGCCTAAATCGGTCAAATGGATGGATTGCCTTTTCTACACTATACAATTCTTAGTTTATACTGGCATATGTAAGCAATTAATGGGTCAGGTGTTTATATCAAGACCGCAACCTTGATTATAATAATTGTTATCACCACCCGCGCAACCAATGTTCGTTTAATTATATAAATGTTCATTTCAATACCACTTCCCCATGTAATGTGGTCTCTGTTCAGTAATGACAGATTGGGCATGGTTAGTTGGTACTTTGGGTCTAAATGGATGCCATATGAGCTCCACCTAAAGGAAAAATTGACTAACCAAGTTACATTAGTTAGTATATAACTGAAAATTGTGTGAAGTGTAGTGTGCGGCAGGATAGCTCAGTGGTTAGAGCACCAGATTCCGAAGCAGACGTGCCCAGGTTCGTATCCTGTCTGCGGCAAATTCTGGCCAGTACTTGATGAGTTCCCAATAAGGACGAAACCGGTCTACTGGATGAATTGCCTTTTCTACACTATACAATTCTTAGTTTATCCTGACAAATGTATGTACATATGTCAGGTTTTTATATCAAGATCGCAACCTTGATTAAAATGTAAACAGCACACGAGGTAGAAATACCTGGGGAGCTATTTTATTCGTGTTTGATTGGTCTAGAAGCTATTAAATTAGTAATTTTCTTTCATCAATATATTTCAGCCAAGCTTACCGTAGGCCTTCATCAGTTGCATTTCACGAAACAAATGAAGCAAGTGTCGTGAAATGCCACTGATGCAGGCTTACGGTAAGCTTGGCCGAAATATATTGATGAAAGAAAATTACTGGAACAATGAAAGCTGCATTAGTCAAAACGCAGATCAGGTAATTACAATTATTCCAGGTGCGCATCAATGCAACTCCTTCAATTCCGTAATTTGGCGAGAAATGATTTTACAATCCAAAGTTCATTATACTTTAGTAGTGAATTTTATTAGCTGTACGCTACATCAAGCTGTTATTGATAAAATACTTGTCGTTAGAATAAGTGGAGCATAAATGTTTTATATCTTTTTTTTAAAAAAGCTTGTGCCCGGTACATTCTGCGTTATTCTATTGCACACGCGTTGATCGTACTACCAAAAAATATTATTGTTGAATATAGCAGACAAAAGACGCATCGCATTCATTTCAATACTTTGCAGAAATAGTATAAGATTATCATTGTCTACAGGCATTAGTATAATTTAGAATAAATTTAGACTACATTTAGATTAAAATATCCTATATTGGCAAGAGAAATCCCGTAATTTTTTATGATTTAATTTGTTTACTTCATAAAAGAGGTAGTTCCTATTTATTTTCTATTCTGTAATTATGCATCGATTTGACTAAATATTTTATCGATATCATTGTTAATATTTATTTCTATCTTGATTTAAATTTTATGTGCATCAAACGTTCTGTGTTAATCATATCAGTTTTTCACCTGTTTTAAACATATTGTTTTAAATTCATCTATTATAACATAAAGTATTATTAGTAGCAGTATTTCTAGCATTATTAATATTATTATTATTACTATTATTATTATTATTATTATTATATTACATATTATTACATATATTATTTTTTGTAGAGGCCCTTAGGTCACTACCATAAGGGGGTCTCTTGGATGCCAGGCCCGGAAAATCCATATATGAGGAATGATGATCTATCTTGGAACACTTAAGTTCCTCTGAACTATCTCTTAAGCTACAATCCTTAAGCCCGCTAGCCAACTGCTTTGTATCCTCAGTATTTAATAAACCAGACATGATATTATTAAATTACTTGTAATTTATATATTATATTAATTGAGTAAGCTTACCAGGATACGCTGATATCCACAAATTACTGAACTGGAATGATTGAGACCTTAAAACAAGTATTAACTTAAAATATCCAAAGCAAATTCGTGATCCCTTTCGCTGATAATTAAAAACAACAAAATGACGAGATTACAAAGTTTTATTAACAAAGGATCGGAGATGGAACCACGCAGTGTCCCGCTTATGCAATTCAGAAACTCAGATAAAAAAATCTCTCATTTTCTTCCACAAGACAAGTCCAAAACTTCGACAATATGAACAAAAGAACTTTCAAAATATTTCACAATATTTTTCAAAAATTACAATATTGTTTTAAGAAACTAGCGATAACATTAAATGTCCAAAAATAAAAATTGATTTATTTTTATATGAGAGGTTAATTGGTGTCCAATAATTAATTTAACCTCTACATACACTCTCATGTTTAAGATGATTAACCATACATGATGTAGTCTTCATTCTTCGGTATTTTTGGTGACTCATCCAGACTGAGTTTCAACAAGTTGTGCTGGTACTTCACCAGATTTCATATTCATATCGCATTGTTCTTTATTCTCAGTTGTCTTGGTTTTAATCTTTACTTCTTTACCATATTTATTCGACTCTTCGTTTTTCTCACCAATTTCTGAGTCACATCTCGCCTCAACTTCTGGATACTTTGGTGAATACTGTTGCTCAATCTCCTCCTCTGTCCATTTAAACTATGGAAAGCACCGATCCAGTGTTGCACACTCTACTTTGCCATTTACTTCTATAAATGCATTTTTCTCAGTCATATGATTGACTTTAAATGGCCCCTTATAGAATGGAGTCAGACAATTCTGTCTGTTTTCGTTAGTTATATATACATGAGATGCCAGCTTTAAATCTGAAGATACATAGCATTTAGACTTTGGAATTCGAGGTTTGGTTAGAGCTAAACGACTCATTTTATCTCTCAATGCTCCAACAAACCAATCTACTGAACTAGAGGCCCAATCGAGACAACTTGGAGCTTCTATTAGAAGATCTCCAGGTAACCTCAATGGCTCTCCATAAACAAGTTCTGCTATGGATGTTCCTAACTGAACTCTGTATCTGTTTCGCATTGCCAACAAAACTATGGGCAAATCATGTATCCAATTGGATCCACCGGTGCAGCGTAATGCAGCCTTCAGCTCCCTATGCAGTCTCTCAACCATCCCATTAGCTCTTGGATTATAAGCACATGTGTGTCTTACTTCTATCCCCATTGTATTCAATGATCTGATAAACAGTTCAGACATAAACTGACTACCACGATCAGTAGTTATCCTTACCGGTACACCATATCGCGACACCCAATTATGCAAGAACATAAGTAAGACCTCTTGAGCTGTCATGTCCTTCAGGATTGCTACCTCAAACTGACGACTGAACCGATCGACAATCGTGAGTAAATACTTTTGGCCGGAAATCTCAGGCATTTCTACTATATCAACGTGAATATGCATGAAACGACCCGCTGGTATACCAATCGTTTTAATTTCAGTTTTGGTATGACGCCAAACTTTGCAAGTTTGACACCGGGCACATGTCCTTACTCAGGCTCTTATGTCTTCCGACATCTTTGGCCATACATATCTATCAGTGACCATCCTGATAGTTGCCTTAATGGAAGGATGACTGAATTCATGTAGCTGCTGAATTACCTTATATCTTAATTCTAGCGGTACATAAGGTCTAGGTTGGCTCCTGGAGATTTCACATAATAACCACTTATCTCCAATCTTCCTGCGTGTATATGTAGGATTCTTTTCCAACACAGCTACTAAAGGATCAAGACCTTGTGCTTCCATCAATTGCTGGACAAAATCATTAGAAGATACAATAGAGCATACGAGTTACTCTGAACAAATCATATCTTCATCTGATACGTCTGGTCTGCTGAGAGTGTCTGCCACCACATTATCTTTTCCTGAGGTATGACTAATGGTAAAATCAAATTCTGCGAGTCGGGTTATTTGTGAATTCACCCGCCGAGAATAATTAAGCCTATTTGCTTTCCCAAGGATACTCAACAACGGTTTATGATCAGTTAATATCATAAACTGATGTCCATCTAGGTAGTGCTCAAAATGCAACACTGCAGAATAAACTGCTAGTAACTCCTTTCCAAGCGTATCATATCGCTTCTCGCGATCTTCGAGTTTCCCACTATAGAATCCAATCGGCTTGACTATACCATTTTCCCGTTGATGTAACACTGCTCCTATGGCTACATTAGAAGCATCTGTGACCAGCTCAAACGGCTTAGTCCAATCCACAGGTGCTAATGTGGTTATTTGGCTTAACAGATCTTTGGCCCTCTGGAATTTTTCCTTGTCGTCTTGGCTAAAATTAATAGGCTAGGACTTCTTGATCGTACTCCGTTCACGAACTAAATGTCGAGTTAGCGACCCCAAAATTCCAGCTAAACCTGGTATGAAACGACGATAGTATCTAATCATGCCCAAAAATCTACGCAACTGGCGTACAGTTCTAGGTTCTGGCACATCCTTGATTGCTTGTACCTTGTCTTCCAAGGGCTTGATTCCATCCTTGGAAATGGTGTGTCCAAGATATTTTACGGTAGAGCAACCAATCCTACTCTTTCTGGTTTCACTACCAATCCATAATGTTCCAGCTTAGACAAAATGATGTCCAAATGCTCCCGGTGTTCCTCCCTAGATTGACTATATATAATGATGTCATCTATATACACTCTAGCAAATGAACAGTCTTGAAGAACTTCCTCTGTCAGACGCTGGAAAGTCTGACTTGCATTCTTCAACCCAAAAGGCATACATAAGAATTCATGCGATCCTCCTCCAGGGAATCGCATTTCTGTGATCGGTATAGATTCTGCCTCCATAGGTACTTCATAGTACGCCTTCTGCAGATCTAACGTTGTATATACCTCATACCCCATTATATCCCTGAGCAAAGTACTCTGGTTCGGTAGAGGATACGAATCACCTTTCGTTACCGAATTCAATAGACGATAGTTACCACAAACCCTCCATTGACCTGATTCAGGTTTGGGAACAACCACTATTGGAGATGCAAAGTTGGAATTTGAACGCCTACAAATTCCTTCTTCTCTCAACCGCTTAAATTCTTCAACAGAAACCTGCTGCTTATGTTGTGCTAACGGTTGAGACTTCGGCGAACAAGGTAGTGGCTCCACCAACTCGATTTGGTGTTCTATGCCTGTCTTTAAACCCTTGCGTTTTGCATTAAATGGCAGAAACACGGCCAGGTGTTTCTCGATGACATCCGCCAAGTCATCGGCGACGACGGGTCTGGGTAGTCTCACTGACCTAACTACTGAGATCCCAGTCTCAGCATAAGTCACTATCCCAGTGCTTTGTCCAATTGTCCTAGATTTGGGATCTAAAGCGAGATTAAAATGGATCAAAAAGTCCATCCCAATGATGCTATCCTTTATATCAGCGACCAGAAAATTCCATGTAAATGGAGATTTCTGCCCCAATGTCACTGACAATTCTTTAACTCCCTTAACCTCAATTGGACTTCCATTAGCAGCCCATAGTTGGTAATCGAATGTGAGGCTATCAATTTCCACCACATCAGATCGAACTATGCTCACCTCTGCACCCGTGTCTACTAAGAAATTTAAACCGCTAAGTTCATGAGTTATAACGAACTTATTGTTGCTATAACCAGCAACCTATTTAAGATTACATTCCAGCCGAAATCTAACAGATTTACGGACTGTATTACCGCGCGTCTCCTCCATCGAAGCTTCCGAACCTAACTTCGATGATTTTAGTATGCCACGAATATGCATATCTTGGAGCCTTGCATGCGCAACCCCCCCTACGGCTCCTATTAGCGGGGGCTTCATTAGTTTTCCGGCAGCTCAGACCAGGCTACAGGGAGACTACTTCCTTTCCATCGGGGACCACCCAACTTTGGAAACGTGCATCCCCCCTCCTGACATTTTCCAAACTCGGCGTATTTGCGATGCGATATGCACCACTCGCGTGGTCCTTGTACACTCTCACGCGATTCGCCTCTCCAATGCTTGGAATTTGAACGTTGACTCCGAGAATTTACCCTACTTCTGTTGGAACTTTCCTTATTGTTTTTATCCAACCCACATCCCTGCGGAGGGTACTTAATTCATTCTCTATGGTCAGGAGTCTCTCTGAGATGTGTCTGAGTTGCTGCTCCAGGCGTGAATCTGCGGTTACTGCATACACCTTAGGTTCCACCTGACGATACACTTTGTCCAACCCTTTGAGCTTCTTGGGCCACTCTAGTTCCAATGTATCATATACATCCAAGGTGGCTCTTAGTCTAGCAGGTAATTCTGCTACAAATATACTATTTATAACTTCCTCAGATATATCAAGCCTGATGGATTTTGAAATAAGTCTGTCATAAAATTCAGATGGAAGTAGATTTCCCATCTTTTCCTGACGTAATAAGTCAGTCATCCGTTCAATCCTCTCGGGTTGATATCGTCCATGGAGTTCTACTAGAAGCTCAAATGCATTTTCTGGTTCGTTCTCAGTAACAAAATTCCTGAGTCTAAACAGATTTTTTTATAATGGCTCAGGTAAGCACCACCAGGCCGAGGCAAACCTTTCTATAGGGTCGGTCATTCGTTTTAGTTTAAAATAAAATTTTGCTTCTTCGACCCATTCAGAATGGTTGTCTGGTCTGTACATGGTGAGCTTAACATTGCTATCCATAGAATTGCGGCAACAACGATCATCTACATCATATCTTTCCGCATGAAGGATCCTGGCGCGGTCACCATTTTTTGTAGAGGCCTTTAGGTCACGACCATAAGGAGGTCTCTTTGATGCCAGGCCCGGAAAATCCATATATGCGGAATGATCATCTATCTTGGAACACTTAAGTTCCTCTGAACTATCTCTTAAGCTACAATCCTTAAGTCCGCTAGCCAACTGCTCTGTATCCTCAGTATTTAATAAACCAGACATGATATTATTAAATTACTTGCAATTTTTATATTATATTAAATAAGTAATCTTACGCGGATACGCTGATATCCACAAATTACTGAACTGGAATGATTGAGACCTTAAAACAAATATTTACTTTAATTACCCAAAGCAAATTTGTGGTTCTTTTCGGTGATAATTAAGAAGAACAAAATGACGAGAAGATTACAAAGTTTTATTCACAAAGAATCGGAGATGAATCCAGGCAGTGTTTCGCTTATGCAATTCAGAAACTCAGATCAAAACTCTCTCATTTTCCTTCGACAAGACAAGTCCAAAACTTCGACAATATGAACAAAAGAACTTCCAAAAAATTTTTCAATATTTTTCAAAAATTACAATATTGTTTTACGAAACCAGCGATAACATCAAATG
>JAQBSW010004502.1:0-68586 GCA_029291075.1 Eudiplozoon nipponicum | reverse complement strand
CAATGTATTTGTAATATATTATTATTATTATTATTATTATTATTTAAAAACGATCATAATAAATATAATATGTAATATAATACAGCATTCATCATCACCATGTGCCATACAAAAGCCAAAAGTGACGAAAGTTTCTCTGCCATATACGTTGTGTATTTAAAAAAAATTTACCAGCAGAATAAACCAAGGATAAATTTGAAGTGATAAAAATATATACCAAGTCTGCTCATTAACGTACTAATCAATTTGAAATTCTACTTAAAACCGAGCAGTTTGAAAGGTATCTGGATAAATATGCAAGTGAAATTTACGTTGATTAGATTCCGAATGATGCTTCCTCTTCTCCAATTCAATGAATAACGGCATTTTACATTGGTTAAAATCCACAACTTCCACATTGCTGGAATCTGTATTGTAATTGTAACGAGCATTTCTTCGGTATTGGCCTCGTCTAGATCTCAAATTATTTTTATGTTGGAGTCTTTTGTAATGGCATTTTTGTCCTCGATATTCGGCACATTCGCTTTCATCATCTGAGGAATCTTCTTTATAAAAGCATCGTGAAGTACTCCTAGGAGGGCTGTATTTGTTATGCAAACAATTTTGATGACGAAGTGTTTCAGACGGATAAGGCATTTTTTTACAATATCGATCACGTGCGCAATACTCACTGTCGGAAGACGATTTGTTTTTATGCCATCCAAATGGCAAGGTATGAAAACGCCAGTCTTTCAAATGATTATTATAGAGGCATGTATTATCATGGTTAATATCTTTATCTGGAATTTCGCCACAGATGCAATCGTCATCCATGAGAACGTTTTTGTACAAACAAGAATGCTTTCTATGATGGCTTTGTTCATATCTTCTGTTATGTTTGCACCCTTGGAGCGTTTCCTGTTGCAATTGGGGATGCAACGAAGTCTCGCTTGTGTACAGCGAGTTTAATAAATGTTTCTCGGCAACAGTTATCATTTTTCGTATTTGGTGCAGCCGAATCAGGTGTTGCTCATAAACTTGCTGCTTATTATCATCTTCATCATCGATTACTTCGTTCGAATTGTTTCGGAATTTGTACATGTGAGTATCATTTTCATTTCGCTGGCTTTTCTCTGTAGGTACATGCCCAAACCCGAAATTTGTGGATTTTTTCTCAACATCAGCCTTAGGTGTTTCGGTAATTGGTCTATTCAAAGAGCAGTACAATTTATCGTTCGATTTGCCTTTGAAAGCCTCGTTAATTAAATTAGGATTTCCACTTCCAATATTTGCTGCAAACATATTGCTTTCTGGTGATTTTTCTGTTACACAAGAATAGTCACCAATTTGTATAGAGACTGAATTTATTCTTTGTGAATTATCTACGTTTTCATTAATCGGTCCCATATTTATTTGTTTTTCAGTTGAATTATTCCAATCCAGTTTGGCTGGCTGATCTTTATTTATGTGTAAACTATTATCATTCATTTGTTTTGCGAATTGAACTACGCTTTTCTGCGGAGTCGGCATTTTCGGTATTGTACCTATTAGATTATTCTCTGGATAATTCATTATTGAAGTTGCAATGTTAGGCATCATCCCATCTGTGGTAGTCTGTAGGTGAGTGTTTTGTAGGTTTTGTTGGGAGAGATTGGATTTAGGCATTGAATTTAAATCCAAATTTCTATATATTGGATTCCTTAATGAAGCATAGAACTGGTCATGCTCAAAGGTTAGTGTCGAGGAACTATTTTCAGAATCTGTCTCTACATCTTTTGTGATTTGCTCTATTGTACCTGATGTTAAAATAAGGCTTGACTCTTCTGAAATTTGTGATTCATTTTCCATATCAGAATAGGCGTCCAAAATTTCAGTGTTTTCTTCAAATAAACTTGATGTTATTTGATCTTGAATTGAGAGTGTCTCATTATCCTGCATTTGTTCTACATTTTCATCAGCCAATAATTCCAACGCTGTATCTGTTGAATTTTTCGTAATTGAATAGTTCTCGGAATAATTTGTAATTTGTTCCGAAACATCAGGGTTTAGAGATGTTATCGAAGTTTCAGAGTTAAGCTTAATCGCAGCGCTCTTTGAGTGTTTTACGGTGACATTTGAATTGGACTTCGACTCTGTATCCAAATGCCCATTCTTTGATTTTCTTACTGAATTTTCTTGATGTTTGAACATTTTTTTGAAATACTTCTTTAAACCTGAGACTGGAGCAGGTTTTTTTTCTTCTTCAATTTGTGGCACAACCTTTATTTCATAATAATAGGTTGAAATTGTACTTTTTTCCGCAGAGATATTTGATTTAGATGAAGCCTTTGAACTACAATCAATATCTATTAAGTTCTTTAATGTGGTATCATTCCTGCTATTTTTAGCATGCATTTCTGAGTGATCTTCTTTTGAAGTTTCCTTCAAATTTTCCCTGTTGCGCTTCAATGAATCGGATGCTAAATTAATTTCTGATTTTGCATTAACTGGACTTATAGCTTTTCTTTTGGTGGGGGTTTTCGGAACTTTATCTTTTCCTTTAAAAAACTTGGATATAGAATTTTTATTTTTCAGTTTGGCCAAATGTTCCTCTAAATCTTTGTTTCCACAGTTTTGTTTAGAGTCCGTTGATTTAGAAGGCATCTTTGCGCCTAAAGATGTCGCAGGGAATATTGAGTTCGAAGCTTTATCACTTCCTAGCAATTCATCCATTGTTGATGATATTTTGGAAATTGGATTATTTTTCTCGGAGCAAACTGATCCAAAATTAACTTCTACTTCGTTTGCGCTTTGTTTGGAGTCTTCCGTTGTTGATTTTTCTTTTTTGGGCACATCACATTCTGAAATTTTATGATCAGACTCAGACAAATTTGGGCTTAATATTTTAGCCTTTTGCGTGGGTTCTCTTATCGGATATGTCTTAGTTCGTTTAAAAATTTTCGGTTTAAATAGGCTACGTGAACGTTTAGCGCTTTTTCTTGAGACCTGGGGCTTTGTACGCTGCTTGGTAGCCATGAATATTGAATTTTGCGAACTGTTCTTGTCCAATTTGGTGTTGCGTTGTGCGGTACTAAATTTCCCGATCTTTTTACCATTGCCAGTGTTGCAGTTGCAGCAATTAGATTTGCCACAAGAACATGACCTTTCAGCACATTTATTTGAGCACATCCGACTGCAACGAGTTTTGGAAATTGTAGCACCATTTTCCCTCGCTTTCTTTTTTGAGCATTTGGAAGATGAACAGCGGTTTTTGCATTCAAAAAGCAAGGCACGACATATGCAACACATTGCGAGAGTAAGAGTTAAATTTTGTTTACTTTATTTCAGTGTAAACTAGTAAATAAAATAGGAAAATTTATTCATTATTATTTTATTAGCTTATCTTTGAATAATGGATGAATGGGTTTACGTATTATGTAAGGAAAGGACTATAGATTTATGTCAAAGTAATGAATTAAAATGAGAATAATAAATAGTTATTTGTATTCATGGCTTGATATTTAATCGAGGAAATAAATACTTCAGTAAATAAAATGAAATCAGACAATAATTCATTGTTTAATTTTTATACTGAATAAATAGTTTTAAATTGTTGGATTAAATACCAGGTAAACAAAACCAATTGTGTACAAATGTATGTGACTCATGGCGACCAAATATTTACTTCGAATTAAAATTAGACTGATTATTTATTTCTGTTCAAATCCTATATTAAATTCAATTAAATTGAAGAAATATTTACTCCAGTAAGGACAAATGTATTTACTTAATGGGTCGGTTGGTTATATCAAGATCGCTACCTTGAGTATTGTAATTAAATCAGACTGATTTTCGCTTCATTTAATTTTTTATAACGTATCAATCGATCAAATTTTTTATGTATTTAAAGAGCGAAATGTGTAAATAAAATCATTACTCCTAGCAATAAAAGTTTAAGGGGAAAGAAATTAATTACATTTAGTATTAGTATTTTTATTATTTAGTTTCGAACCACATGTAAATTATCAAGTACAATGTAATAGAGGCTGTGATATTCTCAATTTGCCGACGAGAGTATAATTGGATTTAAACTGTAAGCATTGGTATTCAAGCCACATTTGATCTATTAAATAAAATGAAGTAAAGGTACATGTAAAATATAAAAAATGTAATTAAATAAGTATAGAATGTAAAACAAAGCAGAAAGAATGTTAATTTCATTAAATGTGTACAATGAAGCATGGAGAATTTTGTAATTTTCATAATTTAAAATATATATAAACAGTAGTGCATTTGTACAAAAGAACAATAAAATGTGGAAATTTGCAATATCGGTACTACAAGCGTTAAATCACAATAACAAGCATAAGAATTACATTAATCAATATATAGCTATCTTGATATGAACACCTAACGCATTATGTACATACATTTGTCAGTACAAACTAAGTATTGTATAGTGTAGAAAAGGCAATTCATCCATTGTGTTAGTAACATTTGCCGACTCGGCAACCATACTGTTGGAACCATGTACCAACTGATACTGCAACATGTTTATTTACTTATTTATAATCTAAAATGATTTCAGTAAAATAACAATAATGCTAAAGATTTTATTGGCAACAAATATTGTTTAGCCATAAAATTGTAAAAATTATTATACAAATATAATTTATGTTTATGGAGTGATTTAAGGATGAGATGGAACAACGAAATGTTATTTATGAAGCAAACAAATAGTGACTCGTGTAACTTGTCAGTATAATTTAGTTTACAATAGCAAGACATTAAGTCGAAGTCTCAATATTTTGAAAAATCAAACTCAGCAGTGCTAAAGTATTATTGGCAACACAATATTTTTAAACCGAATTTGAGATGAATCGTCTGTAGAATATCATTGAATGAATGTCATAAAGACATCACGAGAAAATCGTCAGAAATTGACGTTTGCTAATACAGTGAACCACCTCTACTTCGCGGATCGATTGTCGTGGATTCACGACATCGAGAACTTTTCTTTATTTTATATGTGAAAATAAGAATATATATAGCGGATTTTCCGGTAATGTTGAAAATAGTCGCGATATAGGAAGGCTCAAAAATCTTTTGTTAAATTCACTGAAACATTAATAATAAGAAGTATTTCCTAGTCTAAGAACAATATAGCAAGCATAAAATATTAAAAAACCATGAAAATAACTTGTATTTGAATTTGTAACTAACATGACAAAAAAGAACCATACGTACAACAGTTCTCTCAGATACGCTTTTACTGTCTGTTTGTTTTAATCTGTACTGTAAATATGCTGTCCCTACTTTGTGGGTTTTCAAATATCGCAGCCGGTCTGCATACCTATCTACCGCGATAACGAAGGGTTCGCTGTATACTTATATGGTGTAAAACTTTTTACAAAACAAAACTATATATGGATATGAAAAACATTTAAAAATAATGAAAATGTTTCTTGCTACTAAATTAACCCTTCCGCAAGACTAGCACAGATTGCGTGCATATAATCCATAAGTTTCTGTTAGGCAAGAATTAACATTGAGGCTAAACCCAATAAACGTGGCGGCAAAAATAAAACTAAAACGCTATATAAATGTCAGCAACAGGGTTGATTACCGGTACAAAAGAACACATTTTACAAAAAGTTAGTATTATCTTGAAGAAATTTATTACAAAAATGAAGGTGGTCGGCCCTGCTGTTCACCAGACGCAATTATCCGATCAATTCCGATTCAACTTTTTCCGGTGGATAGCCAAATTGTATTTTTTGAAAACAATAAAGATGCCTTTGTCAAGCACAAACCTTTGAACTGATCAGCGCTATGATAACAGTGTCAAAAACTTTAACACCGTTGGTTAGAATCACATTCGCCACTCGTTGTTTTTTCTCTGAGTATGGTGTCAACCATGAAGATGGGACCGAAAATAGTCTCGAAAATTGAGAAAATATTGGGAAAAGATTGGTTCACAAACAATTTCCGTAGCAATAAGTGAGGACTGCTTCAGAGTGACGTGACAATTGATAACCCATAAATAGTGATAACACAAACTTTGCTGCCGAAAATGTAAAGAAATTTTAATTTTCATGAACTACAAATGCTAATAAGTATCCTTTAACATTAAAATTCAACGATGACAGCACTGCAAAAGGAAGTTCTTCATTCAATTCATTGACAATTGTTTGTTAGTCCATATATCTGGATAATTAGAAATTTGCCGAAGATTTTATCTTCGTTTCAAACTTGTAAAAAATTTTCAATCTATTGCCATAGAGCAAATTGATCCCCATTTCCAAGTACGCATTGATTTTGTCTTCGTTTAGGCTGGGTGCGAATTGGTACTTTTCTTCCAAATTCATTAACATTGTTCATTCTAACCACTGGAAATTAGGTTCGATCTCATCTTCGTTAACTGGCAACGTTTCGGTACCATCTTCAGGCATCTAGTCACACATACACGGTAAAGTTCTCACAATGGCAGATTTAAGCAAATTTGGAAACCTCGTTCCGAAGCAGTTTTATTTTTATTTAACTTTTTTGGATCACCAATGGTTTTAAACAAAGAATTTGTCTCAGTAACGAAACTCTACATATGCGTGAATCAAATGAATTTACTCATTTGACAACTAAATATATATACTGCAAATGACAGACCAACCCTTATCTCCATATAATTGCAGCTATAACGAATTCCCGGAATACATAATATCATCTAGTGTGCAGGATTTTGACAGAGGGAGAGGGAAAGTATCGAACATGTGTGCTATAACTACAATGTTGTGATGTCACGGTAATTAAAGTTAAAATTCAACACTAAAAGAAACCGAAAAACGTGAATTTCAAATATTGTTTTTTTGGTGGGGAACTATTATATATGCAATTGCGTATGAGATTTTGCGCACTTAGTAACAATTAGTTAAAATACGACGTGAAGTATAGACAAAAGAGCGCAGCTTAGATTAAGACTAAACAAAGAGAGAAGGGAAGAAATAGTAAACACAAACTAGAGGTCTAAATAAAATTAATAATATACACATTCCTATGTTAACCAACTCAGAAATATTTATATATATATATATATATATATATATATATATATATATATATATATAATAATACATTATATCTCTATATCATATCTCTAACACTACCCTATATAAATTTATAAAAGCAAATATGTCCAGTAGATCTCTAATATTATGATATTTTATTTAGAAGAAAATAGAATAGAATATCATTATTGATTCAAACCATATATTTCCATTAATTAGAAAATATTATTAGTATGTAAAGTATAAATCACTATATATTTTCAATGTCTCATATAGATAAGTAAATTTAAATAGTTATGATATATGATTTATCAACATCTGAACATCCAGTGCTAATATCACTGCATACGCCATATCAATTTTGATGCAATTATTATGATAAAAAAGGTCCTTTTAATTACTCGCATTTATACAATAATTGATTACATATATAATAATAGATCTATCATCAAAGTTCACAGACATGATAATTGGAAACAATTAAGGTATAGTTCAAGTGTAATATTATGCAAAAATTGTTTATTTGTAATATCGACTAATATGATATTTTTGGATCTACTGGAATAATCATTTTTAAATAATCACGTGACAATTAAGGACGTTAGTTTTCAAATATATTTGTGACCACACATCTTATATATATATGAAACACAAAAATATCTACGTACATATAATTTAAAGAAATTTATTTATATATTTGGCTATAATATAAGCAACAGACTGACTAAAATTTTTCTAATCAGAACATGGTCTATTAACACCCATATTTATATTTTATTGATTATTATATCCATATAGATATATACACATTTTTATTTCTCAATTTTAAACTAATTATTTTTTTATTATAACAATATTTATACAAACCTAAAAAGTTTATATATATATATATATATATATATATATATATATGGTTAAAACAATATATATGGACGCATCCGCACGGCTCCTGACTCCCGCATAAAGTTTGCTGTCATCAAACACTAATTGCTGCAAAAGCCCAAAACCTCATAAACATCTCTCGGTCAGATGCTTACTGCTCGCCGACGATTATTTAAATTAATTCCTCGACTCATTCTCCACTCCCACTCTGCCTGCTGAGATGTTAGACAACGGAGAGGCTGAGAACCTACGCTGGTTCAACGTTTCACCGGCTTCCGTTGCTCAAACAATTAAAGACATAAAATCTAACCACCAATTTGATCAATACGGTGTCTCAGTTGGCATGATTGCACTTCTTGGCTGGAACCTCTTTTCTCTGGTTGCCTGATTGGCCGCTCTTCTTCCACCAACTTTGTCAGTGTCCTTGAAAACTTACTCCTCTTTCTCCTAAAGTCATGAGCGCACTCTCCTCTTCCTGGATAAACCCAAGGCTTTTGACTTTTGTAAGTTTCAGCAATTGAATCCTACTTATTGACCTCTCCGGCAACGTCCTCAATCTTATCAGTTTCTATCTCCGAAACCGATGCGCAACTTTAAAAGTGGGTAATAGTCACTCGAGGCTACTTCTAATCCGGTCTGAAGTTCCCAGGGCTCTCTACTTGGTGCTATTCTTTTCAACCTTACACTCGCGCATGTACAGGTTGAGGACAAAATTTTCAAGCTGTTTAATGATGCGGATGACATAGTCATAGTATTCAGCAACCCTACAGTATCCAACCCTTCCTACCCTCTATATCGGTGCTTAGTAATATCGGTCTCAAAATAAACCCCGCCAAGACTCGTTTGATGAAACTCTCCTCCGACCCATTCTGTACTGTCGCGGATGCAAATTATCTCCTTACTATTGAAATAATAGATTCGGCCAAGCACCTTGTTATCCATTTTTCAAAATCTCTACACTTCTCCCCACACTTTACACACACTACTTCCAAACTCTTCAAATGGGTCCGTCTGATCTGCTTCAAGACTAACAACCACACTCTCCAACTCACGCTATTCAAGATCTATGTCGTACCCCTCATTTCATACGCTAGCGAATTCTACTGTCCTCTCATTCTAGCCTCCTTGTACGATAACGAACAGATCTCCTCCAGATTTCTAAGGAGAATATTCCCTCACAGCCAAAATTATTGGGAACGCCTACTTCTGGCAAACAATATACCACTTTAGTTTATCCGTCACCTGCGAGTCATTTCTTTAATTCATAAGATCACATCTTGCCTATCACTGTCTAACATTGCTCACTCATATCACCACTACGCCACACGCTCTAGCAACTCTTCAATCCAGTCTAACCATATTCCCAATATATTTAACAAAATCTATATCTTTTCCAATGCCACTACTGTTTTCAACGTTCTTCTCGCTGAAATAAAGCTCCTATCTCAGCACGAATTTAAAAAGGCGGCCAACAAGTACTTCTTTATCAAATTTCTATGTGAAACGACCGATTGGAAGCGAAATTGGTTTCGTCTTAAACCATAACACTTCTTTCACACCCAGGCTATTCTCCTTTTACTAGTTTCGGAGGGCGAAATCCCTCCGGCTGATCTCTAATTTCTACATTTCCTCTCACTCTTGAAACCCTGATACCATTTCTATTCTCATTTTTCATTCTATCACGTCCATATAGTGGAAACTTGACCATGTTTTGCTCAACTAATTCTTTTCCTTTTTGTCTCAGTGGACGACCGGAAAATCACAAAGCCTACTGGAACACCCGACGGTTTACATCGGACATTGATTCTCCCTCGCCTACCATCAGTCATAACCTCGCTCAACAGAAGCCTGTGAATCCTGCACGAGACACTTGCTTCAATCTAATCGACACCATCCTAGCCAATACTACCCTACAGATATTCAATATCCACAACAAAGAACTCCGTCGGTCAATATCTGCTACCGATCCGCCATCACTTTCGAAATCACGCTTAAATTCGTCTGTCCGACACCAGCCTACCCCGCATTGAAGCTCGGGCCCTTCATGGAGTGAACTCTAATTGACCCTGTCTTATCAAATAGAATCGCTCTTTTTCACCAGATTAAACCATCATGAAGTTGATGATAGCACTTCTCTTCCTCAACACCTACCTCCCCTGTGGTTAAAAACTTTGCTAGTCACAATTTCATTCATCTCCACATATTCTACCTTAGAAATGTTACTTCAATGGTTGGGCCTGTTGACATTTGTTACCAAACAAATATATTTTATATGTATATCCATTTATATAAACGCAATATTTTACGTTCTCCTTCAAACCAAGAATATATTATATAAGAATACTTCACTATTTATTTATTACGCTATTCATACCTTATATAAATATATTGTAACACGCGGCTCCGTGTTACAACCCAACGAAGGTCAATTTTTACAACCGCTGTGCTCTTTAAGGTCAAATATTCTAACTCTGTCCTTAAACAATATTTCTCTTAGCTGTGATTTTAGAAACAATCTCCTTTAGTCTCAAGCAGTTTTAATCGATATTTCTTGAACTGCAATTTTATTTGTAATTAATAGTGTTTTTATAAAATAGAGAGAACCGCGCGCGATCCGCGAGGATCACGCGGTGATCTGTTGTGTCATTGCGGATTTATTTCACTTAATTTAGTGTCCACATAGAAAAATGGATTAATAGTTTGACATGAACTGAAAATATTGCAAGTAGTAAGCTAAAGCTTTGTTAGTTTTATCATTGAAGTCTTTAAACAATTTACATCTTCATTTTTAATGATAACTTTTAACGATGATTTTTACATGTCATCATATGTTTTAGTCGTTGGTATAAATACAATTCTGTTCAGACATTTGTGTAACAATAATCACTTGTGTATAAAACATTTTACTTTATAAACTTAAATCACTTTTATTTTTGCCGTCTAGAGGACGGACAATTTAACTTAAGTGTGAATGTCATTTAAATCATATTTTTGCATAAAAACCATTTTTACATATGACAAATATGTATTCAATTTTGACTAACTGAGAATAGTGTTTAGGAAATAAATTTTACATTAAAAAATCTGTATTATTACCATCCAACTCCTTCAATTCAGATTAACAGTGAATTATATTTATGTGCTACATTGTGTGTAATATATACATGAAACCTTTCTTCGGCCTTCTAATATTAACCATCTGAAAAGGAACAGACTGATTGAATGCTCGGGTAGTAATAATAGCAACCATTGATAAGTAGTAGGGGTACAAAATCAGGAACGAGAAAGCAACAGCGAAAAGTACCCCTACATTATGGTGCCCCGGTTCGTCGAACTCACAGCCAGTAAGGAATTAATAAACAGCTAGATTTTGAGAAATTCAAGCACTTTCAATGAAGGCCACTACACACGTTATTGCCTCGGAAACGTCTGCACATACCCGCACACAGACGCGACGTTCAAATGGGCGCGGTCACCCTCAACAACTCAGGAGGATCCGCCCATGGAAGGTTCGGAAGACGGGTGGGGTCAGCCTCCTCGGCGACAGCAGAGGCTGAGCACCCAAAAATTGTTGGCCGCTCCACGTCTGATGGCTCGAAGCACGTTGCCTTCGCGGTAGAGCGCAATCAAACTATTGTCTTTACAGCGACGTCTCCAATTAAGTCATGCTTCAAACGCCCAAATGCCAGCAATCAATCTCATCGCCGGTTGCCACTATCAACATATTTTCTCATCCGTGACGCAATCTCTGGCGAATGAATTGTCATAGACACTGGATCAGATGTAAGCTCACTACGCCACAATTATCTCGAACCAACCCACCCAGTCGACACCAACAGTCTGACCTGCGCGAATGGCTCCAACATAGCGACGTTTGGGGTACGAGTACACACAATCTCGTTCTCCAACTCAAAATGATGTTTCAAATATCCGTTCATCATCGACAACACGACATGAAACATCATTGGACGTGACTTTCTCGAACACTTCGACCTAACCATCCGTCCAAGAACGCGAGAAATAGAGGAGCCAGTATCAGTGTTGACAGAACCAAAATCAGTCGTTATACGGCATGAAAGAGCAATAACATTTACTGTAAGGTTAGCCCACTTCATTGTGTACTAATTTTCACTGTCGGGGGGGTGTATGTAACACGCGGCTCCGTGTTACAACCCAACGAATGTCAATTTTTACAAACGCTGTGCTCTTTAAGGTCAAATATTCTAACTCTGTCCTTAAACAATATTTCTCTTAGCTGTGATTTTGGGAACAATCTTTTTTAGTCTCAAGCAGTTTTAATCGATATTTCTTGAACTGCAATTTTATTTGTAATTAATAGTGTTTTTATAAAATAGAGAGAACCGCGCGCGATCCGCGAGGATCACGCGGTGATCTGTTGTGTCATTGCGGATTTATTACACCTAATTTAGTGTCCACATAGAAAAATGGATTAATAGTTTGACATGAACTGAAAATATTGCAAGTAGTAAGCTAAAGCTTTGTTAGTTTTTTATCATTGAAGTCTTTAAACAATTTACATCTTCATTTTTAATGATGACTTTTAACGATGATTTTTACATGTCATCATATGTTTTAGTCGTTGGTATAAATACATTTCTGTTCAGACATTTGTGTAACAATAATCACTTGTGTATAAAACATTTTACTTTATAAGCTTAAATCACTTTTATTTTTGCCGTCTAGAGGACGGACAATTTAACTTAAGTGTGAATGACATTTAAATCATATTTTTGCATAAAAACCATTTTTACAGATGACAAATATGTATGCAATTTTGACTAACTGAGAATAGTGTTTAGGATATAATTTTACATTAAAAAATCTGTATTATTACCATCCAACTCCTTCAATTCAGATTAACAGTGATTTATATTTATGTGCTACATTGTGTATAATATATACATGAAACCTTTCTTCGGCCTTCTAATATTAACCATCTGAAAAGGAACAGACTGATTGAATGCTCGGGTAGTAATAATAGCAACCATTGAGAAGTAGTAGGGGTACAAAGTCAGGAACGAGAAAGCAAGAGCGAAAAGTACCCCTACAATATAACAGTTAAATAGTGTTTGTTGCGGAGAACTAAAATATTTGCAAGTATGTAATAGCTGTTGCGAATCTATAAACAAATTAGTTCATCTGTGACCAGAAGGGTAAACCAGATACAGCATGAACGGAATAAAGTACTTACAATATCTGTTTCTTTTGTTTACTTGTGATAATTTAGTAGGAGCTGTACTACGTTCTCTAACCACTATTGGTTTGGGTGAGGAATGAGGATAGAAAATCTACATAACTCTAGACGGCTGTGAAAATCTCCAGTGTAAGTTAATATCATAATGTTCCACATTGCGACATCTTACGCTAACTCACTCTCTATATATATATATATATATATATATATATATATATATATATAGTTATACTGAGTCTGTGAAGGATACTAATTCTATGGATATTGTGTCAGTAACCGATACCAAAATTTTTGTACCGAAAATGTACATGGTACTAACAGTATGGTTGCCGAGTCCGTACTTGGTACCAACGTGATGGATATAAATGTATGCTATATTTCAGCGAAATCGAGATTTACAACAATTTTTGAACACCTGTTACTCCAGTAAATCCAAACACTTGGCCTGATCGATACTTTTCCACTTTCGCGTTAAGCATGACATCATTCAATTCAATACAATTGTTAAATACTGTTTGTTGTACTAATTATATATATATATATATGCAAATATATATATGGTGATGCAAACCTGGTAAAAAATTAGTTCAATTGAGAGCAGAAGGATAAACTAAGGACATCATGAGCGGAAAGTATAATCTCATGTCAACACTAACGCCATCCCTCCTGCGAACAGAACAGCACGGTGAAAGTTACATTCAAAGATCAGTAGCACATCACCCCACCAAGTTTGTTTGTGTCTCAGGAAAGGCTTGCCCATTGTTTACTTTACAAGTACGCAGCCTAATAAGCCACTTCGGCCGACTAGCCTTCAAAGAATCAAATCGACTCAATTCACTCAATTTCACAACCAGGCAGTAAGACGACTGTCAGACTTCTTACAGAGCATTTCTGGGATCTTAGGCTCAGGCAAAACGGTAAACGATAGGTCTCCTCGTGTGGAATTTGCCAAAAAGTACGATCAAACGGCATTCTCATTCTAAGTTGCAACATTTTGGAACTACGTCACGCCTAGCCATCATGCATATTAACATAGTTCATCTTACAAAGTTTCAATATTTCAGCTACCTTTAAATTATGATTGATAGATTTTTACCATGGCCTGCGGCAATACCACTTGGCACCATTTCTGCAGAGGAAGTAACTAACGGTTTTATCTCTGGATGGATAGTCCATTATGGTGTTCCCAATAAGATCATCACTGATAGATGCACTTGCTTCTCATCGGATCTATTCAAAACAAACTTCTGGTTCATGGGATGCACCTTACGCCAGACAACTGCCTACCATTTTCAATCTCACGGTATGGTAGAGATATTGCATAGGAAATTCAAGGCAGTTCTAGCATCCTCGTCCATTAATGGAAACTGTATTGATGCACTACATTTAGTCCTACATTCCATGCATTCCAGCACTCTTGATTCTACTAAAACGTCTGTGTCACAACTCTTCTTTGGCATGGATCTACCCTACCTAAGCAGCTCCAATGTCTACTACCCGCAAAGAATGACCCACAAATTAAATATTCTCGCCTCCAACATCATTTCGGTAACATTTCTGAACAGCAGCCGAGACATACTACTCGTCCAGTCTTCATTCACTTGCAACTCTAGAGCTACAAGAGAGCACTCATTCGCAGCAACGCTGCTGTTTCACCACTACAGGCAGCCGAAAAACTTCATTATCATGCGAGGTGCGACACCTACACCAGTAAGCATAGAAAGGTTAAAACCGTTTATAGAACCGCCTGATCCTGGAAACATACAACCTTCTACACGCATCTCAGGCTCTATCTGCCTATGATCTCAACCTAGCAAAATATTTATTTGCTAATACATAACTGATATATTATTTAACATAAATTTTTAGTTATTCTACGTATCAAATTTTTAACTTTATGCGCACCTTTTGTGCTTTTTGTCACGCGACGTGAGATGTATGGATCCACATCATTCATTTTCTTTTCTCGCACTCACTTGTCTCACGTGGTATAACGAGCTGTTCTTAGCTAACAGTTGTGTAGCATTTTTTCACAGTGCTTCAGTATTATTCCATCTCAGCGTCAATGTTCTAGTACACATTTGTCGTTACCATTTGATTTTCATGTTTATATATTTTGTACATTGTGCTCTTGAAATTTGTGTCTCACACCTAAGCTCAAACTTCATATTTCAGTAGAACCAGCTACTTATAGCTAACGCCTTGTGTAGCAACACTATGTAGTCATCGGCTTCATATCATGGTACAGGCCACTTTCAATGCATATCTCAGCTTTACCAGTTGCACAGTGACTACTCTACGAATATCTTGACCACAAGTTTGGGAACACAATATCTCCTTTGGTCATATTCATACACATTGACAGAGATCCAGCCTGCCCAGATTTCAACTAAAATCTGGTAACTTTGGTGGCAATCCACCTTGCAATCCTCACACTGCGGCTCTCAAAATCTCACACTGCTCTATTTTGCCTCATACGGTATGACCAGTCACTACAGTACACAATTTGTGTAGCAAGTAATGTAACGGCTCAGAAAAATTCGCTGAAATATTGTCTAAATGCAATTAAAATATCATATACGCGGCACCAATTAAGAAAAGGAAAATTTGCCGTTAACCAATGGTGTGAGAGCTTTCGTTTTCAAAACTATATAAGCATGGCGCATTTACAATCCTTGTCAGTAGCACATTTGACTTCTCCTACTGTACACTACGTATGCTTGCTGTCTCATGTTTTATTGACAGTTTACCTACGCTAACTTGTGGACTAGCATCATTTAACCTGTGCTTCCTATTCCCTGGGACATTAGTCACGCCAATCCTGTTGCTGCATATCTAGTCATACGAATCAATCATCTATTTATTGGACCTCTTCGTGTGCCAGTCACCACGGTGTTACCGCAGATCTTCAACAAGATAATTCTGAACTTTTACACAGCACTTCACCCTCTGCTTTCCACGCCACAACGAAGGAATACCAGCCAGTCAACTAAAGTCGGCCTCGAGTGTCAAGCATTACCTATAAACGATGCTAAACTTCCTACCTTTCTCGGCATTTTCTGGAGAACACAATTCTGGCCCTAACGATGGCCACCAACAGTAACTTTATCTCGGCCTCCATGGATCTTAAGCATTTTTGTAACGTCGCACGGCATTAGCTTTAGCCGGGGTTTTTACAGAATCTCTCAATAATTGATGGTAATAGTGGGGCCTAACTTCTTTCCACAATTTTCTCAACCGTCAGATTGTAAACGCCCAGGCTGCAAGTAAATGCCTTGCGCCGTTATAAAGTAATTAAAGGCCATATATAGTGAGTAAATTACTGTGACTGGCCCTTTTAAGGACCACAATTGCGTTCTCCGTAAAAGTGCCAAAAAAATTAGCTAGTGTAGCTGTGTTTAGAAGTACTCCTATACACCTGAGGCTGACTCTGGTTGACTGGATGGTGTTCTTTCGTTGTGGAGTCGAAACTAGAGGGATGAGTTGCCGTGTGAAGGCTCAGAACTGTCTTGTTGAAGATCTGTGGCAACATCGTGGTGTCTGGCATTTCTAGTAGTTCGATTAATAGTTAATCGATCCGTATGTCTAGTCGTAAGGCAACAAGAAAATTGGCGTGACTGAGATCTAAGTAATTAGGTGACACAGCGTAACTGAGGCTAGTCCAGAAGCTAGCGTAGGCAAAAAGTCAAATTGGTAACGCGGTAACAATCACGCGTAGTGCACAGCAGGAAGTGTCAAAAGTGTGTGATTATGCATAGTAAATATACCGTGCTTATATACTTGTGCAAGCGTAAATTCGCCCGCTATTGGTTAACGGCAATTTCCGCTTGATTTAATTGGTAGCGCGTAAATGAAATTTGAATTTCATTTAGGCAATATGTCGTTGAATTGTTCTGAGCCTTTACACTATTAATACGTCGTTGTAGAAGACCCTAACCTACCTGCATAAATAATACTTTTGGTGATTAAAGCACCAACCTCTTGAAGAATATCGACTGAATGATCAAAGTGATCTTCATTATCGTTTATTCTGATTTAGACGGGGTTTATTCATGGTTCTACTAGCATTTTTCATATCAATGACGATTCTTTTGAGAATTGTACTAAAATCTGAAATAAATCTCCCCAAAGTGGATAGCCTGATGTCATCAGATGCGAGACCGGCGGATGGACACCAAGCTAAATTTGAATTCAGTGTGTTCATGTTTGGAAGTGACTTACAGGACATTAAAATGCATGAAGGGACATTATATATAAACGTAGGACACAAATGATTTGAACGATTTAATCACAGAAAACCAGAAAATATCTGCTTCTCTGGATAAACATAATGGTGAGTAACACCCAGCAGACCTTGACTAAACAATATTCACAAACAGGATGAAGAATAGGATAGTGCGGTGTGCTACAGCCGATCTTAATGTAAATTCCAAAAATAATTTAAGAAAACAAAAGCAGAATATATTACTAATTTTGCGCAAAGATGTTTGATACCAAAACAATTTTAAAATCAATTCTGTTCTCGAATCCTTGAGCGGTCGCTAATTTGTAAACGCTCCTACTGAAAGTAAATGCCGTGCAACTTTAAAACATAGTAAACAAGCCATAGATGAAGGGAGACAGTAACTGTGTGTGACCCTTATCTGGCCCGGAATTGATTTCTCGGCAAATGCCGAGAGAATTATGTAGTATTGCAGTGTCTAAAATTAATTCTGCACTTTTAAGACCTGATGTGGTTGAATGGCTGGTGTTCCTTCGTGTGGATGCACCGGGATACGTAGAGTTGTCGAAACCATAGAGATGAGTTTCTGTTCGAAAGTTCAGAATTGTTTTGTTGAATATCTGCGTCAACATCGTGGTGGCTGGCAGACATAGAATTCCAATTAATAGCCAATCGATCTGGTATGACTATTTATGCAACAAAAATAAGATTTGCTTTACTGAAGTCTACGTTGACACGATGACACAGCGTGAAAAACCGCAAGTCTAGAAGTCAGTGTAGGTAAACAGTCAAGTAGAGAGAGCGACAGCAATCACACGTAGCGCGCAGAGCAGAAGTGTCAAATGTGATGTGCATGGTACATGCACAGTCCTTATGTAGATGAGCAAGCGCAAGGTCACACGTCATTGGTCAACGGCAAATTTCGCTACTTTAATTGGTACCGCGTAATTAAATTTGAATTTCATTTTATCAATATATTTGCGAATTAATCTGAGCCGTTATTTGAAATGACCTCCAAATCTCTCACTATTTGATGTCATTTGTGGGGCCTAACTTCTTTTTCTTTTTTCTCAACGGTCCGATCACTACATCGTTGTGGGAGGCACTAACCTAACAGCATAATTTAACATCAGAAATATATACATATAACTTGAAGTAGCATACCAAATTTTCGACAAGTTGTTTCTTCTTGTGAGTATGATGTAGCGGCTCAGATTAAATCGCTGACATATTGCCAAAATAAAATTCAAATTTTAATACACAGAACCAATTGAAACGCTCAAAATAGCCTTTGACCAATTGCGTGCGACTGTACATCTATATAGGCATGATGCAATTACCAAGTAAAACAATTTCTGCTCTGCTCGCTATACTTGATTGTTGCCGCTTTCTCCTCATGACCGTCTATCCTTGAAAGAATCAACATAGACAGAATAAAGGCTAATAAAACTGCAAATGAACACTGTCGAAATAAGTAAAAACGACAATTAAAACCAGTTTGATCATTCTGTCGATATTCTCTAAATCAAACGGGCCATACATAGACTTTGGAGTTTATCACAAGCTAAATTCTGTGACCAAATCCGACGCATATCTCATTTTAATATAAATTACTTGCTTAAAAATCACAGCGGTAGCAATTATTTTGAATGATTGACCTCAGGCAAGCCTACCATCACATTCCGGTAGCGTCAGAATATGCCAAAATACATTCCATCATCAGTCCTTTTGGTCTTTCTGAATACCTTTACATGCGTTTTTGTCTCAAGTGTGCCACTCAGACATTTCAGAAGTACATGGACGATATACTCCGCGACGATGCCTTTAACTGTGAAGACATAATGCTTCTCAGTCTAGACACATCAAGTTTTAAAATCTTTGTCGTCGATGGCAAATTCCATCGAGCATATTAAGTCACCAAAGACTTTAAATGAGTTACAGAAAATATTGGGATTTTCTTATTACTACCTGATGTTCCTTCCCGACGTATCAAAACAACTTTATCCGTTTTTCAGGCACCTGTGGAATCGAAAAGGTCTTAGCAAAATCCACCATTTCTTGGTCGCCTAAAGACGAGAAATTACGTTGTCTTGCCATCAACTCAATATTTAACAGTTAAATACTGTTTGTTGCGGAGAACTAATATATATGCAAGTATGTATTAGGTGTTGCGGACCTAGTAACAAATTAGTTCAGTTGTGACCAGAAGGATAAGCCAAAGGCAGCATAAACGGAAAGTATAATCTCATGCACATTCGTTTCGTGCTTACTGGCGACTCATCAGTACGAGCCGGCATTACGCCCTTTAACTATTCTATAATTTGGTCAAAAATGTGGGATAATAGGACGGTACAATACATACTTGCCATCAACTCGTTAGCAAATACCACAATGCTAACTTATCCAGACTTTTAAAGACCATTTCTACTCACAACCGGTGTCTCTGAATTTGGTATTGGGACCACTTTAGAACAAGAGATGGACGGATATCGGAAACCTATCAGATTTTATCCACGTACTCTGGAACCAGTAAAAAATAGATACTACAATTTCGCTTGCGAACTACTCGCCATCCATGACGCAGTGTGCAAATTCATCAGCATTATTGGCAGCAGCAGATTTTTTGTTTTTACAGTTCATGCACCATTAGTTAGCTTACTTCTAAATGCGCTTTTAACCGTTGCAAAGAACGCTGGAAGTTTAAGAATACTGCAGTCACAACTGAGTAAATGGCAATTGATAATATTTCATGTTAAGGGCGAACAAAACATTGCAGACACACTTACCAGACCAGACATCTCGCTACAACCACTTTCACCTTCGCCATTCTAAGTCAACTCCGTAACTCTCAGTGAACCTGCACTAACGCCAGTCATCCTGCAAACAGAACAGCGTGGTAATATTCATATTGAAAGATCACTAGCTCGTCATCCTACCAATTACGTACGTCGAATCTGGAAATATTTACACATTGTTTACTTCACGTTACGCAGCCTAAAATGCCAGTTCTGCCAACCAGCTTTCTGATAAAGGTTTTCGACTCTATCCACTCAATTTCTCACCCAGGGAGTAAAGCGACTATCACACTTCTTACAGATCATTTCTGAGGTCACAGACGCAGGCAGTACGCTAAGCGATTGGTCTCCGAGTGTGCTATTGTCCAAAAATCAAGATCACCCGGTACACTCAATCTTAGTTGGAATATTTCTCAACTACTTCATGCCTAGCCATCGTCCACATCGACATAGTTTATCTAACTCAGGTTCAAGGTTTTAGCAACTTTTTAAATATGATGAAAAGATTTACCCGATGGCCTGCGTCTTTACCTCATTGCACTACTTCTGAAGACGAAGTCGCTAACGGTTTTGTCTTTGCATGGATAGACCATTATGGTGTACCCAACGAGGTAATTAATGATAGAGGAACTTGTTTCTCATCGGATCTTTTCAAAACAATCTTGCGGTTCATTGGATGAGCCTTAGGCCAGACAAGTTCCTACCACCCTCAATCTAACTCTAAGTTTGAAAGAATGTAAAGGGAGCTCAAAGCGGCTTTAGCGTTCTCGTCCATTAATGACAATTGAGTTGATGCATTACCTTTAGTCCTACTCGCTTTGCGTTCCCGTATACGTGAATCTATTAAAAAGTCTTCGTCAGAACTGTTGTATGGCATGGACCTACGCCTGCCTGCTCGGCTTCCACGATTATTACCCGCAAAAGATGATCCACGAGTCGAAGCTTCTCGTCTTCAAATTTATTTTGGTAACATGTCTGACAAACAGACGAGCCATACTCCTCGGCCAGTCTTCGTTCATCCGCAGCTTCACAGCTGCAAGGGAGTACTCTTTCGTAACGATGCAACTGTTAAACCTTTGCAACTAAAGTTTCGCGCTTCTTACTCGATTTATTCAGACAGCCGTAACATTACTTTATCAAGCAAGGTGCGACACCTACATCGGTAAGCATAGACAGGTGCAAACCTTTTTTTGAACCGCCTAATCCTGGCGACATACAACATTCTACATGCGTTTCGGGCTCCAAATGTCTACAATCTCGACGTAGTAAAACGATGCTTTGCATTACGTGTATATAATAATATTTTTCAAATAAATTTTTCTTTATTCTACGTATCAAATATTAACTTTATGCACACCAATTGCGTCCAATTTTACACGACGTAATCTTTATGGATCCACATGATTCATTCTTTTTCTCAAACTCACTTTTTTATTTTTTATAATCGTTTGTTCATAACTAACAATTGTGAGGCATTTATTTAACAGTTCTTTTGTATTATTCATTTTCTGCGGCAATGTTCGAAAACGCTTTTGTTCTTATCATTTGATTTTCATGTATATATTTTTATACATCATACTGCTGCACCGTATGACTCAGACCTGAGCCCGCACTGATTATTTTGGTATGATCATCTACTTAGAGCTAACGCTTTGTGTAGTAGTACTAAGTAATCATCGGTTTCATATCATGGTATAAGGCTCTATCATAAATAGCAAAACTTCATGTGTAACACATTAAAAATTTACTAGGAATATCATGAACACAACATCAAGCACACACTAGCTCCTTTCGTCGCATAAAACTCTAATTGACAGCGATCCAGCCTGCCCAGGTTAAAAATTAGACCTGGCAACTGCAGCTGCAACCCATTTTGCCCTTTTCACGCTGCGGTTCTCAAAATCTTTAACACTGCTCTATTGCGTTGCACGCGGTATATGAGACCACTTCAGCTAACAATTTCTTTAGAAGTTTCTAGTGGTTATTTGGTATCATCTCATTGTTTAAGTAATAAACAAGTGTGAATCTCCAGCTGAAGCTAATGCCGTGCGACGTTACAAAAAATGCTTAAGAGCCATGGAGGCCGAGATAAAGTTACTGTTGGTGGCCATCGTTAGGGCCAGAATTGTGTTCTCCAGATAATGCCGAGAAAGGTAGGAAGTTTAGCATCGTTTATAGGTAATGCTTGACACTCGAGGCCGACTTTAGGTGAATGGCTGGTATGACTTCGTTGTGGCGTATATGACATTTTAATTGCATTTAGACAATATTTCAGCGAAATTTTCTGAGCCGTTACATTACTTCAACGATGATATTATGCCAAATAACCACTGGGAATTGCTACACAAATTGTGTACTGTAGTGATCGGTCATACCGTATGAGGCAAAATAGAGCAGTGTGAGATTTCGAGAGCCGCAGCGTGAGGATTGCAAGGTGGATTGCCACCAAAGTTGCCAGGTTTTAGTTGAAATCTGGGCAGGCTGGATCTCTGTCAATGTGTATGAATATGATCAAAGGAGATATTGTGTTCCCAAACTTGTGGTCAAGATATTCGTAGAGTAGTCACTGTGCAACTGGTAAAGCTGAGATATGCATTGAAAGTGGCCTGTACCATGATATGAAGCCGATGACTACATAGTGTTGCTACACAAGGCGTTAGCTATAAGTAGCTGGTTCTACTGAAATATGAAGTTTGAGCTTATGTGTGAGACACAAATTTCAAGAGTACAATGTACAAAATATATAAACATGAAAATCAAATGGTAACGACAAATGTGTACTAGAACATTGACGCTGAGATGGAATAATACTGAAGCACTGTTAAAAAATGCTACAAAATTGTTAGCTAAGAACAGCTCGTTATACCACGTGAGACAAGTGAGTGCAAGAAAAGAAAATGAATGATGTGGATCCATACATCTCACGTCACGTGACAAAAAGCGCTAAAGGTGCGCATAAAGTTAAAAATTTGATACGTAGAATAACTAAAAATTAATGTTAAATAATATATCAGTTATGCATTAGCAAATCAATCTTTTGCTAGGTTGAGATTATAGGCAGATAGAGCCTGAGATGCGTGTAGAAGGTTGTATGTTTCCAGGATCAGGCGGTTCTATAAACGGTTTTAACCTTTCTATGCTTACTGGTGTAGGTGTCGCACCTCGCATGATAATGAAGTTTTTCAGCTGCCTGAGCAAAATCGGGTAAGGACCACGATAATTTATTTGTAGTGGTGACACAGCAACGTCGTTGCGAATGAGTACTCTCTTGCAGCTCTAGAGTTGCAAAAGAATGAAGACTGGATGTGTAGTATGTCATGAACCACAAGGTTGTCTTGAATTGATCCGATGATAAGCAAGTGCTTCTATCAGTGATGATATCATGGGGCACACCATAAAAACTATCCATGCAGAGATAAAACCTTTAGTTACTTCCTCTGCAGAAATAGTGCCAAGTGGTATTGCCGTAGGCCATGGTAAAAATTTATCAATCATAATTTAAAGGTAGCTGAAATATTGAAACTTTGTAAGATGAACTATGTTAATATGCATGATGGCTAGGCGTGACGTAGTTCCAAAATGTTGCAACTTAGAATGAGAATGCCGTTTGATCGTACTTTTTGGCAAATTCCACACGAGGAGACCTATCGTTTACCGTTTTGCCTGAGCCTAAGATCCCAGAAACGCTCTGTAAGAACTCTGACAGTCGTCTTACTGCCTGGGTGTGAAATTGAGTGAATTAAGTCGATTTGATTCTTTGAAGGCTAGTCGGCCGAAGTGGCTTATTAGGCTGCGTACTTGTAAAGTATACAATGGGCAAGCCTTTCCTGAGACACAAACAAACTTGGTGGGGTGATGTGCTACTGATCTTTGAATGTAACTTTCACCGTGCTGTTCAGTTCGCAGGAGGGATGGCGTTAGTGTTGACATGAGATTATACTTTCCGCACATGATGTCCTTAGTTTATCCTTCTGCTCTCAACTGAACTAATATTTACCAGGTTTGCATCACCAAATACATATTTGCATATATATATATAATTTAATTGCAACAAACAGTATTTAACAGTTATGTATTGAATTGAATGATGTCATGCTTAACGCGAAAAGTGGAAACTGGTATCGATCAAGGCCAGAGTGTTTGGATTTACTGGAGTAACAGGTGTTCAAAAATTGTTGTAAATCTCGATTTCGCTGAAATATAGCATACATTTATATCCATCACGTTGGTACCAAGTACGGACTCGGCAACCATACTGTTAGTACCATGTACATTTTCGGTACAAAAATTTTGGTATCGGTTACTGACACAATATCCATAGAATTAGTATCCTTCACAGACTCAGTATAACTATATATATATATATATATATATATATATATATATATATATATATATAGAGTGAGTTAGAGTAGATGTCGCAATGTGGAGACATTATATGATGTTAGCTTTACTTCTGCAGGTTTTCACATGCGTCTTGGAGATTGTACCGTCCTACTATCACACATTCCTCACCCAAGTAAATATTGCTTTAAGGTGGTAATACCGGTTCATACTGATGAGTCGCAAGTAAGGACGAGAAGAATGTGCATGAGATTATTCTTTTTGTTCATGCTGACTTTGGTTTATCCTTCTGGTCACCACTGAACTAATTTCTTACTAGGTTCGCAACACTTATTACATACTTGTATATTTATTATTTCTCCGCAACAACAAACTATTTAAATGTTATATATAGAATTTAGTGAATGTCATACCTACTGCAAAATGTGATAACTGATATAGATCAAGTCCAGAGTGTATGGATTTACTGGAGTAACACGTGTTCAGAAATAATTGTAATTCTCAATTTAGTTGAACTATAGCATACACTGATATGCATCATTTTGGTATCATGTACTGCCTCGACAACCATAGTGTTAGTACCACGTACCTTTTAGATATTATAATGTTGGTATCGGTTACTGACCGATAGCCATAATTTTAATATCTTTTACAGACTCGGTATATATATTAAATAGATTGAGTTAGTGTTGAAGTCGCATAATCGAGACTTTATATGATGTAAGCTTCTCTACTGCTGTTTTACATATTCGTCTAGGAGTTTATACCGTCCTATTACTCCACATTCCTCACCAAAATATAGAGCAATTGAAGGGCGTAATTTTGGCTCCTATTGATGTGCCGCCAGTAAGCTCGAAACGAATGTGCATGAGATTATACATTCCACTCATGCTGTCTTTGGTTTATCCCTCTGGTCACAAATGAACTAATTTGTTACTAGTTTCGCAACACCTAATACATACTTGCATATATATTAATTCTCCGCAACAAACAATATTTAACTGTTATATATTTGAATTGAATGATGTCATGTTTACCGCGGAATGTGATAAATAATGGTGATCAAGGCAAGAATGTTTTGATTTACTGGAGTAATACGTGCCCAGAAAAGGTTTTAATTCTCAATTTAGATGAACTACAGAATAAATTTATATCGATCATGTTGGTACAATGTATCGACTCGGAAACCATAGTGATAATACCATGTACCTTTTCGTTAATTTAATGTTGGCATCGGTTACTCACACGATAGCCATAGTGTTATTATCCTTTACAGACACGGTGTACATATTATATAGAATGAGTTAAGACTAAAGTCGCATTGTGGGGATTTTATATGATGGTAGCTTTACTTCTGCAGGTTTTCACATGCGTCTTGGAGATTGTACCGTCCTACTAACACACATTCCTCACCCAAGTCAATATTGGTTTAAGATTGTAATACCGGCTCATACTGATTATTCGCCAGTAAAAACGGAAAGAATGTGCATGAGATTATTCTTTTCGTTCATGCTGACTTTGTTTTATCCTTCTGGTCACAACTGAACTAATTTGTTACTAGGTTCGCAACACTTAATACATACTTGCATATGTATTATTTCTCCGCAACAAAAAACTATTTAACTGTTACATTTAGAATTTAGTGAATGTCATACCTACTGCAAAATGTGGTAACTGATATAGATCAAGACCAGAGTGTGTGTTTTTACTGGAGTAACACGTGTTCAGAAATAGTTGTAATTCTCAATTTCGTTGAACAAAAGCATACTTTGATATGCATCATTTTGGTATCATGTACTGTCTCGACAACCATAGTGTTAGTACCACGTACCTTTTAGATATTATAATGTTGGTATCGGTTACTGACCGATAGCCATAATTTTAATATCCTTCACAGACTCGGTATATTTATTAAATAGAATGAGTTAGTGTTGAAGTCGCATAATCGAGACTTTATATGATGTAAGCTTAACTACTGCTGTTGTACATATTCGTCTAGGAGTTTATACCGTCCTATTACTCCACATTCCTCACCAAAATATATAGCAGTTGAAGAGCGTATTTTCGGCTCCTACTGATGAGCCGCCAGTAAGCTCGAAACGAATGTGCATGAGATTATACATTCCACTCATACTGTCTTCGGATTTTCCTTCTGGGCACGAATGAACTAATTTGTTACTAGTTTCGCAACACCTAATACATACTTGCATATATATTAATTCTCCGTAACAAGCACGTTTTAACTGTTATATATTGAATTGAATGATGTCATGTTTACCGCGGAATGTGATAACTAATATTGATCAAGGCAAGAATGTTTTGATTTACTGGAGTAACACGTGTGCAGAAAAGGTTTTAATTCTCAATTTAGATGAACTACAGAATACATTTATATCGGTCATGTTGGTACCATGTATGGACTCGGCAACCATATTGTTAATACCATGTACCTTTTCGTTACTTTAATGTTGGCATCGGTTACTCACACGATAGCCATAGTGTTATTATCATTTACAGACACGGTGTATATATTATATAGAATGAGTTAACATTGAAGTCGCATTGTGGGGATTTTCTATGATGGTAGCTTTACTTCTGCAGGTTTTCACATGCGTCTTGGACATTGTATCGTCCTACTATCCCACATTCCTCACCCAAGTCAATATTGGTTTAAGGTTGTAATACCGGCTCATACTGATTATTCGCCAGTAAAAACGAAAAGAATGTGCATGAGATTATTCTTTTCGTTCATGCTGACTTTGTTTTATCCTTCTGGTCACAACTGAACTAATTTGTTACTAGGTTCGCAACACTTAATACATACTTGCATATGTATTATTTCTCCGCAACAAAAAACTATTTAACTGTTACATTTAGAATTTAGTGAATGTCATACCTACTGCAAAATGTGGTAACTGATATAGATCAAGACCAGAGTGTGTGTTTTTACTGGAGTAACACGGGTTCAGAAATAGTTGTAATTCTCAATTTCGTTGAACAAAAGCATACTTTGATATGCATCATTTTGGTATCATGTACTGTCTCGACAACCATAGTGTTAGTACCACGTACCTTTTAGATACTATAATGTTGGTATCGGTTACTGATCGATAGCCATAATTTTAATATCCTTTACAGACTCGGTATATTTATTAAATAGAATGAGTTAGTGTTGAAGTCGCATAATCGAGACTTTATATGATGTAAGCTTATCTACTGCTGTTGTACATATTCGTCTAGGAGTTTATACCGTCCTATTACTCCACATTCCTCACCAAAATATATAGCAGTTGAAGGGCGTATTTTCGGCTCCTACTGATGAGCCGCCAGTAAGCTCGAAACGAATGTGCATGAGATTATACATTCCACTCATACTGTCTTCGGTTTTTCCTTCTAGGCACGAATGAACTAATTTGTTACTAGTTTCGCAACACCTAATACATACTTGCATATATATTAATTCTCCGTAACAAGCACTTTTTAACTGTTATATATTGAATTGAATGATGTCATGTTTACCGCGGAATGTGATAACTAATATTGATCAAGGCAAGAATGTTTTGATTTACTGGAGTAACACGTGTGCAGAAAAGGTTTTAATTCTCAATTTAGATGAACTACAGAATACATTTATATCGGTCATGTTGGTACCATGTATGGACTCGGCAACCATATTGTTAATACCATGTACCTTTTCGTTACTTTAATGTTGGCATCGGTTACTCACACGATAGCCATAGTGTTATTATCATTTACAGACACGGTGTATATATTATATAGAATGAGTTAACATTGAAGTCGCATTGTGGGGATTTTCTATGATGGTAGCTTTACTTCTGCAGGTTTTCACATGCGTCTTGGACATTGTATCGTCCTACTATCCCACATTCCTCACCCAAGTCAATATTGGTTTAAGGTTGTAATACCGGCTCATACTATTGAGTCGCCAGTAAGGACGAAAAGACTGTGCATGACATTATTATTTTCGTTCATGCTGACTTTGGTTTATCCTTCTGGTCACAACTGAACTAATTTGTTACTAGGTTGGCAACACCTAATACGCACTTGTTTTCTAGCTATATTGTGGGATCGCAAAGGCATAAATTTATTTCAAAACAAGGAAAAATTAATTTAAAAAAACATGAAATTTTAAACCAAACGAGCTTTATGAAAATTCCAAATTTTAATTAAACGATTACCAAAAATTTCTTCCACAGTTAAGCAGACGAGATTTGCTTCGACGCACGCAGAAAACTGACGACATCTATTCCCCAATAATCAGAATCCAAATATCTGTCGACGAGCGTTATGTTTGAGCGATTTATCATACTAAATGTGCTTTCACTAAATCACAAATTTGCTTCCACGGTTTTGCGCGATTTACTGAATAAATCCACAGTTTAACACAGTTTGTACGTAGGAGAGAAAATTTTTCAACGACAGAATACTTCCCCTCAAAAACAATTTGCTCCCGAACAAAAAAATACATAGAAGACATTGACTTAAAATGATACAAAAACAGGGTGAGTTAAACGGTGATTCTATGTGCTAACTTCGATTTAATGTAATCCCATGATAATAAAATAAAGTTTATTTTATTTATGCCAAATGTTTTGTGATTTAAAAAATAAGTATATAAACAGTACTGTTCTCAGGATCCGGGCACGGTCGCCAATTTGTAAAGGCCCCCGCTGCAAGTAAATGTCTTGCGACGTTACATAAAGGGTTGAGCCGTGGAGGTTGAGATAAAGTTACAGTTGGTCACCATTATTAGAGCCAGAAATACGTTCTCCGGAAAATGCCGAGAAATTTAATCAATTTAGCAGTGTCTAGAAGTACCCATAGACACTTGAGGGCGGCTCTGTTTCGCTGGCTGGTGTTCCTTCATTGAGGCGTCGAAACCAGAGTGTGAGTTGCTGTGTGAAGGCTCAAAATTGTCATGTTGAAGTTCTGCGGCAACACAGTGGTGACTGGCATACGTAAAGATCCAATAAATAGATGATTAATTCGTATGAATAGTCGTTCAGCACCAAAATTTTTGTGACTAAAATCCCAGTGACTAGGTGACACAGCGTAAATGAGGCTAATCGAGTAGTCAGCGTAGGTAAACAGTCAATACGACGCGAGAACAGCAAGCAAACTTAGTGCACAACAGAAGTCAAAGGTGCTAATGACAAGCATGGTGAATGCACCGTGCCTATAAAATTTTAAAAACGAAAGCTCGCACACCATTAGTTAACGGCAAATGTCACTTGTTTTAATTGGTGCCATGTAAATGAAATTTCAATTTCATTTAGACAATGTGCCGGCAAATTGTTCTTAGCCGTTAAAATTCTGAGGACTTTAAAATAAACTTGTAACTTGCATTTGGATTGACTTGCAAATTTTGTAAATATAATTTAACTGGTTCTATTTAAATGAGTTACTAAACAAAATATAAATATATATTTAACTTGTAATTATTAAATTTTCCGAAAATATGGTCTAAAAATAATGTAAACATAACTGTTATTTTTTATTTGTTAAGACAAATTCGTTTTGTTATTGTTTTAATCTTATGAGCAATCATTTTACTATGCGATTTATTTTTTAATGGTGTAATATAATGGATCGAATGGAAGCTTTAGTACATCGCCAGCGGTTTCACAAACAGGAAATTCTCGTACACGGTTTGTTTCTATGTATAACTTCTTTTCTGATTCTAAAGACAAAATGATAGCAGGTGTATATTGTGAAAATTTAATAATTATAATCGTAACTTGGAGAAAAAAAACAAATGCAGCTTGCTAAGGAAAGTCAGGCCAGTCAGTTACAGATTACCAAAACGAGATTACACACAATTCAAAAGTACATATACTGTCAAGTATTTAAACAAAGAATGTTCTAGATAATAAACGAATAATTTCCTTTTAAAAAATATGCATTTCAATCAGCCAGGGTGGTTTAAATTTATCAATAAATGACACTTTAATATTGTCAGAGGAAATATCTTTTTCCACAGTAAAACTACATTGTTTTAATGGAAGATCTTTAAGTTAAAAATTAACTCTATCATAGCTTGAGGGGTTCGTACCTTTCTTTAAATAAAGATTGCGAGCTTGAAATAAACACCAATCCCATTGTATTTAACGAGTCGTCGAACAACATAACAAAACTACCGCCAGCTGCAAAGCACTGACGCGTTTCGAGCTTCCATGAACATCATCAGAGTTCGACGGCAAACTGCCTATCAAGGATCAAACCGCATTGAATATATATGGAAATCAAAGTAAGATATGCAGCTCTCACTTCTAGCAGTCTTGCATAAATCGATTTTGACTGGAAATGTTGGCTGCACAATTTCTATGCAGTCACGAACATTAACTGTTTGTAGCTTTCGCCACATATACATATATAGGCAATACAATTTAACAATAATTGTTTGCGAGGGTGGTGGTAACAATTCTTTAAATCAAGCTTGCGAGCTTGAAGTAAACTCCAATCCCATTTTATTTAACCAGTCGTCGAACAACATAACAAAACTACCGCCAGCCGCAAAGCACTGACGCGTTTCGATCTTCCATGATCATCATCAGAGTACGACGGCAAACTGACTATCGAGGATCAAACCGCATTGAATATATATGGGAATCAAATTTAGATATGCGGCTCTCACCTCTAGCAGTCTCGCATACATTGAACTTGACTGGAAATGTCGGCTGCACAATTTCTATGCAGTCACGAACATTAACTGTTTGCAGCTTTCGCCACATATACATATATAGGCAATACAATTTAAAAAATAATTGATTGCGCGGGTGGTGGTAACAATTCTTTAAATCAAGTTTGCGAGCTTGAAGTAAACACCAATCCCATTGTATTTAACCAGTCGTCGAACAACATAACAAAACTACCGCCAGCTGCAACGCACTGACGCGTTTCGACCTTCCATGATCATCATCAGAGTACGACGGCAAACTGACTATCGAGGATCAAACCGCATTGAATATATATGGAAATCAAATTTTGATATGCCGCTCTCACCTCTAGCAGTCTTGCATACATTGAACTTGACTGGAAATGTCGGCTGCACAATTTCTATGCAGTCACGAACATTAACTGTTTGCAGCTTTCGCCACATATACATATATAGGCAATACAATTTAAACAATAATTGATTGCGCGGGTGGTGGTAACAATTCTTTAAATCAAGTTTGCGTGCTTGAAGTAAACACCAATCCCATTGTATTTAACCAGTCGTCGAACAACATAACAAAACTACCGCCATCTGCAACGCACTGACGCGTTTCGACCTTCCATGATCATCATCAGAGTACGACGGCAAACTGACTATCAAGGATCAAACCGCATTGAATATATATGGAAATCAAATTTAGATATGCGGCTCTCACCTCTAGCAGTCTCGCATACATTGAACTTGACTGGAAATGTCGGCTGCACAATTTCTATGCAGTCACGAACATTAACTGTTCGCAGCTTTCGCCACGCAGAAATATAGAGGCAATACAATTTAAACAATAATTGATTAAGCGGGTGGAGGTAACAATTCTTTAAATCAAGTTTGCGAGATTGAAGTAAACACCAATCCCAATGTATTTAACGAGTCGTCGAACAACATAACAAAACTACCGCCAGCTGCAACCCACTAATGCATTTAGATCTTCCATAATCATCATCAGAGTACGACGGCAAACTGATTATCAAGGATCAAACCGCATTGAATATATAGGAAAATCAAATTTAGATATGCAGCTCTGAACTTTAGCAGTCTCGCATACATTCAACTTGACTGGAAATGTCGGCTGCTCAATTTCTATGCAGTCACGAACATTAACTGTTTACAGCTTTCGCCACATATACATATATAGGCAATAGAATTTAAACACTTATTGATTAAGCTGGTGGCGGTAACAATTCTTTAAATCAAGTTTGCGAGTTTGAAGTAAACACATTGTATTTAACTAGTCGTCGAACAACATAACAAAACTACCGCCAGCTGCAACGCACTGACGGGTTTCGACCTTCCATGATCCTCATCAGAGTACGACGGCAAACTGACTATCGATGATCAAACCGCATTGAATATATATGGAAATCAAATTTAGATATGCGGCTCTCACCTTTAGCTGTCTCGCATTCATTGAACTTGACTGGATATGTCGGCTGTACAATTTCTCTACAGTCACAAACATTAAATGTTTGCAGCTTTCGCCACATATACATATATAGCCAATACAATTTAAACAATAATTGATTGCGCGTTTGGTGGTAACAATTCTTCAATGATCAAACCGCATTGAATATATATGGAAATCAATTTTAAATATGCGGCTCTCAACTTTAGCTGTCTCGCATACATTGAAATTCACTGGAAATGTCGGCTGCACAATTTCTATGCAGTCACGAACATTAACTGTTTGCAGCTTTAGCCACATATACATGTATCGGCAACACAATTAAAACAATAATTGATTAAGCGGATGGTGGTAACAATTCTTTAAATCAAGTTTGCGAGCTTAAAGTAAACACAAATTCGTTGTATTTAACGAGTCGTCGAAAAACAGAACAAAACTACTGCCAGCTGCATCCCACCGATGCGTTTCGACCTTCCATGATCATCATCAGAGTACGACGGCAAACTGACTATCGATGATCAAACCGCATTGAATATATATGGAAATCAAATTTAAATATGCGGCTCTCACCTTTAACTGTCCTGCAAACATTGAACTTGACTGGAAATGTCGGCTGCACAATTTCTATGCTGTCACGAACATTAACTCAGTTGTGACCAGAAGGATAAACCAAAGGCAGCATGAACGGAAAGTATAATCTCATGCACATTCGTTTCGTGCTTACTGGCGACTCATCAGTAGGAGCCGGTATTACGCCCTTTAACCACTATATATTTGGTAGAAGAATGTGGAATAATAGGACGGTACAATCTCCTAGACGAATGTGTAAACCTGTAATAGTGAAGCTAACATAATCTGAAGTCAACGACAATACGACTTCAATGCTAACTCACACTATATAATATATATACCGAGTCTGTAAAGGATACTAACACTATGGCCATTGCGTTAGTAACTGATACCTTTTTTGAAATCGATGAGTACCGGATACTAACACTATGGTTTCCGAGTCGGTACATGATACCAACCTGATGGATATAAATTTATGCTAAAGTTCACCCAAATTGAGAATTACAACAATTTCCGAACACCTGTTACTCCAGTTAAACCATACACTCTGGCCTTCATCGATATCAGTTATCACATTTCGTGGTAAGCATGACATCATTCAATTCAATATATTACAGTTAAATACTGTTTGTTGCGAAAGAACTAATATATATGCAAGTATGTATTAGGTTTTGCGAACCTAGTAACAAATTAGTTCAGTTGTGACCAGAAGGATAAACCAAAGGCAGCATGAACGGAAAGTATAATCTCATGCACATTCGTTTCGTGCTTACTGGCGACTCATCAGTAGGAGCCGGTATTACGCCCTTTAACCACTATATATTTGGTAGAAGAATGTGGAATAATAGGACGGTACAATCTCCTAGACGAATGTGTAAACCTGTAATAGTGAAGCTAACATAATCTGAAGTCAACGACAATACGACTTCAATGCTAACTCACACTATATAATATATATACCGAGTCTGTAAAGGATACTAACACTATGGCTATTGTGTTAGTAACTGATAAATTTTTTGAAATCGATGAGTACCGGATACTAACACTATGGTTTCCGAGTCGGTACATGATACCAACCTGATGGATATAAATTTATGCTAAAGTTCACCCAAATTGAGAATTACAACAATTTCCGAAAACCTGTTACTCCAGTTAAACCATACACTCTGGCCTTCATCGATATCAGTTATCACATTTCATGGTAAGCATGACATCATTCATTTCAATATATTACAGTTAAATACTGTTTGTTGCGAAGAACTAATATATATGCAAGTATGTATTAGGTTTTGCGAACCTAGTAACAAATTAGTTCGGTTGTGACCAGAAGGATAAACCAAAGGCAGCATGAACGGAAAGTATAATCTCATTCACATTCGTTTCGTGCTTACTGGCGACTCATCAGTAGGAACCAGTATTACGCCCTTTAACCACTATATATTTGGTAGAAGAATTTGGAATAATAGGACGGTACAATCTCCTAGACGAATGTGTAAACCTGTAATAGTGAAGCTAACATAATCTAAAGTCAACAACAATACGACTTCAATATATAGTGGTTAAAGGGCGTAATACCGGCTCCTACTGATGAGTCGCCAGTAAGCACGAAACGAATGTGCGTGAGATTATACTTTCCGTTCATGCTGCCTTTGGTTTATCCTTCTGGTCACAACTGAACTAATTTGTTACTAGGTTCGCAAAACCTAATACATTCTTGCATATATATTAGTTCTTCGCAACAAACAGTATTTAACTGTAATATATTGAATTGAATGATATCATGCTTACCGCGAAATGTGATAACTGATATCGATGAAGGCCAGAGTGTATGGTTTAACTGGAGTAACAGGTGTTCGGAAATTGTTGTAATTCTCAATTTGGGTGAACTTTAGCATAAAATTATATCCATCAGGTTGGTATCATGTACCGACTCGGAAACCATAGTGTTAGTATCCGGTACTCATCGATTTCAAAAAAGGTATCAGTTACTAACACAATGGCCATAGTGTTAGTATACTTTACAGACTCGGTATATATATTATATAGTGTGAGTTAGCATTGAAGTCGTATTGTCGTTGACTTCAGATTATGTTAACTTCACTATTACAGGTTTACACATTCGTCTAGGAGATTGTACCGTCCTATTATTCCACATTCTTCTACCAAATATATAGTGGTTAAGGGCGTAATACCGGCTCCTACTGATGAGTCGCCAGTAAGCACGAAACGAATGTGCATGAGATTATACTTTCCGTTCATGCTGCCTTTAGTTTATCCTTCTGGTCACAACTGAACTAATTTGTTACTAGGTTCGCAACACCTAATACATACTTGCATATATATTAGTTCTTCGCAACAAACAATATTTAACGAACATTAACTGTTTGCAGCTTTCGCCACATATACATATATAGGCAATACAATTTAAACAATAATTGATTGAGCGGGTGGTGGTAACAATTCTTTAAATCAAGTTTGCGTGCTTGAAGTAAACACCAATCCCATTGTATTTAACCAGTCATCGAACAACATAACAAAACTACCGCCAGCTGCAACGCACTGACGCGTTTCGACCTTCCATGATCATCAACAGAGTACGACGGCAAACTGACTATCGAGGATCAAACCGCATTGAATATATATGGAAATCAAATTTAAATATGCGGCTCTCACCTCTAGCAGTCTTGCATACATTGAACTTGACTGGAAATGTCGGCTGCACAATTTCTATGCAGTCACGAACAATAACTGTTTACAGCTTTCGCCACATATACATATATAGGCAATACAATTTAAACAATAATTGATTGCGCGGGTGGTGGTAACAATTCTTTAAATCAAGTTTGCGAGCTTGAAGTAAACACCAGTCCCATTGTATTTAACCAGTCGTCGAACAACATAACAAAACTACCGCCAGCTGCAACGCACTGACGCGTTTCGACCTTCCATGATCATCATCAGAGTACGACGGCAAACTGACTATCGATGATCAAACCGCATTGAATATATATGGAAATCAAATTTAGATATGCGGCTCTCACCTCTAGCAGTCTCGCTTACATTGAACTTGACTGGAAATGTCGGCTGCACAATTTCTATGCAGTCACGAACATTAGCTGTTTGCCGCTTTCGCCACATATACATATATAGTCAATACAATTTAAACAATAATTGATTGCGCGTGTGGTGGTAACAATTCTTTAAATCAAGTTTGCGTGCTTGAAGTAAACACCAATCCCATTGTATTTAACCAGTCATCGAACAACATAACAAAACTACCGCCAGCTGCATCGCACTGACGCGTTTCGACCTTCCATGATCATCATCAGAGTACGACGGCAAACTGACTATCGAGGATCAAACCGCATTGAATATATATATGGAAATCAAATTAAGATATGCGGCTCTCACCTCTAGCAGTCTCGCATACATTGAACTTGACTGGAAATGTCGGCTGCACAATTTCTATGCAGTCACGAACATTAACAGTTTGCAGCTTTCGCCACATATACATATATAGGCAATATGATTTAAACAATAATTGATTGCGCGGGTGGTTGTAACAATTCGTTAAATCAAGTTTGCGAGCTTCAAGTAAACCCCAATCCCATTGTATTTAACGAGTCGTCGAACAACATAACAAAACTACCGCCATCTGCAACGCACTGACGCGTTTCGCCATTCCAAGATCATCATCATAATACGACGGCAAAATGACTATCGAGGATCAAACAGTATTTAAAATATATGGAAATCAAATTTAGATACGCGGCTCTCACCTCTAGCAATCTTGCATAAATCGATTTTGACTGGAAATGTTGGCTGCACAATTTCTATGCAGTCACAAACATTAACTGTTTGCAGCTTTCGCCACATAAACATATATAGGCAATACAATTTAAACAATAATTGATTGCGCGGGTGGTGGTAACAATTCTTTAAATCAAGTTTGCGAGTTTGAAGTAAACACCAATCTTATTGTATTTAACCAGTCGTCGAACAACTAAACAAAACTACCGCCAGCTGCAACGCACTGACGTGTTTCGACCTTCCATGATCATCATTAGAGTACGACGGCAAACTGACTATCGGTGATCAAACCGCATTGAATATATATGGAAATGAAATTTAAATATGCGGCTCTCACCTTTAGCTGTCTCGCATACATTGAACTTGACTGGAAATGTCGGCTGCACAATTTCTATGCAGTCACGAACATTAACTGTTTGCAGCTTTCGCAACGCAGATATATATAGGCAATACAATTTAAACAATAATTGATTAAGCGGGTGGTGGTAACAATTCTTTAAATCAAATTTGCGAGCTTGTAGTGATCACCAGTCCCATTGTATTTAACGAGTCGTCGAACAACATAACAAAACTACTGCCAGCTGCAACCCACTGATGCGTTTCGACCTTCCGTGATCATCATCAGAGTACGACGGCAAGCTGACTATCGATGATCAAACCGCATTGAATATATATGGAAATCAAATTTAGATATGCGACTCTGACCTTTTGCTGTCTCGCATACATTAAACTTGACTGGAAATATCGGCCGCACAATTACTATGCAGTCACGAACATTAACTGTTTACAGCTTTCGCCACATATACATATATAGGCAATAAAATTTAAACAATAATTGATTGCGCGGGTGGCGGTAACAATTATTTAAATCAAGTTGGCGAGCTTGAATGTTTGTACCTTGATTGCATGTTCACGATGATATTCTCACCGATATGGAATGCCCTACAGCGACATCTGGTTCAATTTAACAATCAATGATTTCAAGAAAGATGAAAAGAATTATTAAATCAAGTTTACAAGCTTGAAATAAACATCAATTGAATTTTATTTTATCAGTCCAACAACATAGCTACACCTTTAAAACACGGTTGCAAGCTTGTAGTAAACACCGATCCCATTTTATTTAACCAGTTATCGAACAACATAACAAAACTACTGATGACTGGTTAAATACAATGGGTTCGGTGTTTTCTTCAAGCTCGCAACCTTGATTTAAAGATTCTTTTACCACCATCCGTACAATCAATTATTGTTAAACATAGCTAAACTGCGTCAGTTACAAGTTGTTTCATATTGAATGCAACTGCATGATCCAAAACGTGACATTTCATGTCGGTATTCATTTAAGAAGCCCAATCATTAAAGTATTGAACTCTTTTGTTGAAAATAATTATTAATTATTCTATTGTTTAACGCATGAGCGCAAACACCGAAGATCCCTGAGAGCAATTCAGCTCCGATAACAACACCAAAACGTCAGAGCTGAGCACATTAATTAAACGAAACCTAACAAGAATAATCTAACTCTACATCGCCATCCGCCATTGAAAACCCTCGACTGTTTCTTGTACATAAGTAGTTTCTCCGCCTCCTCCTAATAATAGTCTGGAATAACTAGCAGCGTAGAATGATAGGATATCGGCGAGAGCTTTGTCTTATCTAATAAAAACCGTATTTATCGTAAGTCAACTAAGCCGCTAGTTAATTAATGCAAAAATCAGATATGCATTGAAAAGGCATAAATATTTATGAGATTAACACTGGAAATCACCAAAGCAGAATCAAATCGATGGCTCTTATGAGCTGGCATGCTTTATAATGCTATCCTTGATAACAATTGTGTTGTGCACACTCGTCTGGCCACTTCCGATCACGTGTGCGTAAACTCGATGTCCGTGATGGAAGTACTAAAGCTCAACCAGAAATACTCATTAATAACTGGCCGAATTGCATTCAGTACCTATGTGCAGGGCCATTGAAACGGAGCATAAATGTAGCTTTCGATAACTATGAAATTTTTATTTGTGGAAGAAGATGTCTATTGAATTTCACAATATGGGTCTGAGAAGACTTAAAATATAAATGCAGAAGCTAATAGATTTGTAGGAATACAAGAATAGTTCTGCTGAAAAATAACCGTTTCGTGCTATGGAAATCATAATAAACTAATTAAAACCTGTTTTTATTCTGTCATGGTGTGGGGAAACTTTGTTCCCTGTTTGCCACATACTACTTAAACGTTAATTCAATGTTGCTCATTTTTCAACCCACTTGAGGCTGTATGTACTGCATTTTTTTACTCTTAATTCTTAAAGTGATTCAGCTCGCCATAAAACTTTGGAATATATTATTTTTGCATTTAAACGTTCACGTAGTGTGTCTATATGTAAATGCCGCAATATTTATACTATTTAATTATGTATTTTAAAAAATTCAGTTCATTTCTCTGCCTGAGCCTGCTGACAATTCAGGCTATCGTTCTATCATTAGAATGAAATATTACGAAACTGGATTAATCGAAATTACCTGATATGCATTTTGACTAGTTGATCCATCATCACAAATTTTACAAAATCAATGAACAAGCGCGGTATTTCCTCTGGCCATATAATTTATAATTCAGACGGACCTTACACTAGATAGTTGCTTACCACACACACGTGCGTGTGTGTGCATATACGTAACTTCTGCTGAGGTTGCTTCCACATTTTCGGGTGAAGGGAGATCAATAAATATGAAAAACTTGTCATATCCATGTACCCTTGTAAGTGATAAAATTAAAACTCCGAAAGACCAATGCACGTGTTAAATTTCAATTCAAACCACACATATTTAACTTAGGATAGGCTTGTATAATAACAGTTCTTGTTAATATCTTAAAAGATTCGGTTAAATATAATTAATACACATATACGAGAATCTAAATGTAATGGCAGTCAATAGATATTATTTTACCCTTTGTACGCGTCATAATAGGTATTTATTCTTAACATTTGAAATGCTGATTTACTAGAATAATTTCAATAGGTGGGGTGGGGAGAAGTCATTAATTCCTATTCTATAAATTAAGAAGCTTGATTAAGATATGAAATAAAATAACTGATGATTAGACAAGAAAGTTTTGAAAATTTTTGAAGGGATAATACATAATATAAGGAAAGAAGATTGAAGTCCTTTAATTAACGTTCAAATCACTGAGTTTATTTAAAATTAAATAAGAGTGACTATTCTCAAGAATATATTAGCCAACAATTAAATAATAAGCCAGTCAAAATCCGATGTTCATCTTTTCCTAGAGCTAGCTTCAGATTCTAATTCGTGCAATCGTATTTTTCTGCCATTATCTAAAGTTGTATTCGAAATCGAACCTAACGCTATTTCAGCAGCTTATTCATTCATAATATCATCTCTAGATTTAATTTCGATAGATTCTCTAATCATTCTCGTCATTCTGCTACAACTTCGTATTACTATGCGTCTGAAATCATCCCAGTTAATAGCGTGTCCGATCTCCGCTACATGACGGGTCAGATCAGATTCAGCAACATTTCCATACTTATATTCAGTTCAATGTTCGCCTCTTCTTACCTTGATTGGGCGCATGGACTCACCAACATACATGAGGCTACAATCATTTCATGGAATTTAATACGCTTCTGATGCTTCCAAGGGTTCAATCTTCTTTTTGGTTGGGGAGTATAGTGCCTAGTGTAAGGGACTGTTTTTAAACAGTCATTATATTGTATTTTAAAGCTATTGATTTTACTTTTCTACTTAATGTAGTGTTTAATAGTGCCGTGATCTTACGCTCTTCCTTCTTTTAATCCGCCTTTTTGTACCTCAAATTAGGACCTAATTTTCTTCGGACATCCATCATTGATGCTTTGATTAAATGAAGAGGATAACGATTAGCCTTGAATATATCGCCCAGTCTACCTAATTCTAACTTCCTCTACATTATATCTGTTAATCTAGGGTTTCTTAATGTTAATGACTAAGATATAGATTTTCATACGATACGGGTGATTAGACTTGTAACTAAGAAGGATTCCTGCATAAGAATCTTACCTAAAAATATCTCTTTGTAATTTCTCACCATTTCTAATTAACTTGTATCCAAGAAAGGTAATTCAACTGATGATTCCCTTTCACGAGTAAATTTAAGTTTGCTCATTCGATTCGTTAAATTTAATAAATTTACCATCTCATTATCACCATGGTTCCAAATTATTAATATGTCATCCAAGAACAGAATGGTACTATATTGGTTTCAGTAGAGATTTATCAAAAAGATTATTTTCCAAATAATGCATAAAGACGTTAGCTTTTAGGATCGACAATGGTTGTCCCATTAGAACACCTTGAATTTGTTTACAAAATTCTTTCCTAAATTTGACACAATAAAAAGACATAAATATACACATAATCTTCATGATGTGTTCGATCTTCATTTTACTTCTTCCTAATATTAGGGAGGTGATCAACTAGTAAACGTCAAAAGCAATCAAGGGCTTCGGGTACCGGTATATTTGTGTACATAAATATTACGTCTAAACTTACTAATCTATTACCTTCATCTAGTACACGTTTACAAAAATTTCAACCAACTGAGACTAGTTCAACAATGCATGGTATAAGAAATAGGAGTAATTTCTTATTGTATGACAGAGAAACTTAGAAATTTTATATGTTGGGGAGTGTTGGACATTGACAATAATTCTTACCCATCATGTAGTGGAGATGATTGCAGATGAATAGCAATATGTAGTCGTAATAGATTGACGAGATAGATTAGAAAATCTATCGAAATTAAATCTACAGATGATATTATGAATGAAACAGCTGTTGAAAAATTATTAGGTTCGATTTGGTATACAGTATTAGATAATGGTAAGGAAAGACGATTGCATGAGTAAGAATCTGAAGCTAGCTCCAGTAAAAGTTGAAGAACATTAGATTAAGACTAGTTTATTAGTGAGCTTGTTATATAATTAATGGTTAATCAATTATTGATAATGGAGTCCTAAATTTCACACATAACTGTTTATATAATTTTAAAACTTAGTAATTGGAACGCTTATTAAATGGTTCCTATCATCTTTTTTTCAAAATTAACTTGTCTAACCATCAGTTTAATTTCATATATTAATTAAACTTCTTAATTTATTAAATAGGACTTTTATGTCCTTCCATCCATTCTACCTATTAAGATCATTTTAGTAATACCGCATTTCAAAATTTAAGAATAAATATTAGTCGGATGCGTAGAAGGAGTAAATTAATGTCTATTGACTGTTGTTTCATCTATATGTACTTAAATGTGTATTCATTATATTTAACAGGAACTATTTTGTTATGTATACACATACACATGAACATGTGTGATATGCACCTGTTTAAAGATATGACATGAGCTGCTATTAAACAAGTCTATCCTAATTACAACCAGCTGTTTGAGTTGAAGGTTAACACGTGCATGAATCGTTCGGATTTCTAATTGGACCACTTACAATGGATACTTATATATGGATACGACGAGTTTTTTTGATTTATTGGTCTCAACCAAAAAATTGAGAGCAATCTCAGTTACGTCATTTCACGTAGAGTGTATTAAAGAAAAAGTATAACTCGTGTAAATAGGAAATTATTTTTCAGCCACTCCAGTCTAATTTAATTCGATGAACGTAACAGTTATGGGTATACACACATGACACGCAACTGTTTAGTGAAATGTCAGTCTGAAGTATAAATGATTTAGTGAAATGTCAGTCTGAAGTATAAATGATTTGGTCAGAGGAAATATTGCGCTTGCTTCATTAATTTTTTGTAAAACAGGTGAGGATGGATCGACTGAAAATACGGCTGAGAACGACAGTCGAAATATTTTGGATAATGAAACCAACTGTAATCAATACTTCCTTAGTCAAAATGCAGATCAGTTAATAAGTTTTCTATTATGTTTAATTACACTGTATTTTAATTGAGATATTAAGCAACAAATTTCACTAAAGTACAGTACGTAGTTGTTTGAGCGACCAAACTAGAGTGTTTGAGCAGAAAACTCAGCTGTAGGAGAATTAATTCTGGATAACAATATATTTTGCAAGACCATCAGAATCTTTCTTCTTACCCGAAGAAAACTTAATATTGGTTAACTCAATTTACCCACACCTCAATCGGAATTATGCCAAAGGACGTAGCGATGTTGCCAATACAAGCGGAAAGGAAACCATCCATTATGCTAATATTAACTAGATTCTGATAATAATATAAATTTTATCCTGTGTTCAGTAAGCGAGTGTGTATCACTGGAACTCTTGCCGTTTCCTCCGTGGATCTGGCCGTAAGAATCTAATTAAAATAACGTTTCATGTGGCGCCCGTATATCGCTAGCATACGCAAACAAGATCTTGCACACGAATTCAATTTAAATTTGAGGTAAATAATGTCAATTTTGGCGGCGGGAGAAGTAGCATGACCATGTTCAGAGTAATTTTATTCTTAAATATGCGACCACTAATTTTAGTTTAAAAATCATTTTTATTCTTATTTGTGCCGAACACTATTTTCATTTTGTCAGTCTTCTTTCTAGCACTACCACTCAAAAGGCTATTATTTTATTATAAAAGGATTATATTTTTTAATAAATAATGGATTGTATTATTATGTTAATTGACTTCCTTACAATGTTCATCAGAAAAACAAAAAGATTTACCAGTTCGCGGCGACACAAGCACGTCATCAGCCTATTTGAATAGTTTGAACTTGATGTTGCAACCTTAACTGCTGCAAATGCTAGGTTGAATAGTATGTGGCCAAGTACTAAACACTGGAGGACTCCATATCTAATAAGGGTAAATCTTAAATGACCATTTTCGACCATTAGGAAATGATAAGTTTAAGGACGCTGTCGCTTATGCATTGCTCAATATAGCGGATTCAATTGCCGTGAACTGTACTGAATCTAAAGATTTGGAGATATCTTGAAAATGAATAAATCATACATGACCTTTAGAAATGGAAGAGTAGCAGTGACTACAAACACTGATTACGTTGGTGGAGAAAGCACGTCTATTCAAGAAACCATGTTGATCATCAAGGAGACAGAAATAATTTCAAGAAAATGAAAGAGAAGATAATGTTATATATGATCCTGTAGATGATTTTAATGAAAAAAAGTGGAATAGTTCTTAGGCGGAGATCTTTTAAATTAATTCCTTCCTATCAATGGTATCTAAAATAGGTAAACTATTCCCAATAAGTGAATCACCTGTATGTTTGAATATACTCTCTTTTGGTAGAAGATAATAAATGGAAGGAAAGGATATCTGGTTGTGGTCGAGATTAGGAATTATCTTCCGATTTTCTACGTCGGTCACGTCTTTTTTGCGAAGAAGCAGTCGAGTTGGTTGCTTGAGTAGGAATGTGCAAAAATTGATTCAGTAAGTTGTCAAGGAAGAGTCAATGCAGCAGATGGTTTTCTAATGTTAAATTGTGTCTGTAGCAGAAGGAAGGTTAAAGTCTCCTATAACGATGTATTGATCGGAAAAATTACAGAAATGAATGGACAAAAATTGGGCTCCAGCACTGTCTTCAATTATCGAGTGATTCGTAGGTAGATAGTCAATGCAAACAGATAAGATTAGATCTATAATCACTAGCTGAAAAGCAAAGAATTCCAGTCCCAGTAAATTAGAGGTTGTCAAGCGTTTAGTCATTAGAGAGGATTGAACATAAGCAGCCAAACCACTCACTGGGCCAACAGCACTGCCGCTTCGAAAAAAGCAGTAACTGATGAAGAAAAAAAGATCATCACAATGTATGTCATAGGACAATCTTGCTTCAACAAGAAAGCACATATCTGGCTCGTTTGATTATAGAAATGCCTACAGTTGATTTATCTTGGGGTTGAGTAACCTGAAATTGATAAAATTGCCTAGAGGGTTCCAAGGGAAAAAAAGGTTAGACCGGAGAGTAAAAGCATCCGGGAGTCTTGCAGCAAGAGTGCGACCGAGGGCTGATAAGGGTGATTAAGCGCATTTTGATGAGAATAGAGCATTCATGATCAATCTGGACTTTTTTAATCAAGCTCTTTCAAGGTTGTTGTGGAATTTGATGGTTTTAAAAGCAGGACGAAGGCGAGTACCCAAAGCTCGTGCGGCTGTGATGATGTAGTGTCACAGGAGTAGAAAAGGTGCTATTACGTGACGAGAAGTGTTCAGAGAGTGTCTCCACTCTCCTGGGCGGCGTTGGCAAGTTTGGAAAAAGATGAGGTTGAAGGGGATAAAATATGGTAGATCTCTAAACCACAGATTTCTTATATTTAGACGGTTTCGGAATCACTTCTTGGTCATGACGTTAGTTGGATGTATGGGTTTCCGGCTAGCACTAAAAACTGGAAGAGAGGTGTCCGCTGATGGAAGTTGTTACGCGGTGGGTACGGTTGTAACATTGCGGTAGGGCTTGAAATAGTTTGGTGAATTATTTCTACTCGCCGTGTTTGCTATATATTAGTAAGAGCATTTCAAAAAGGGAGGTGCTCAACAGGATATGGGCGAGGAATGAAGCGTCACGGAAAATGCCTCCAATTAATGATCGGTGTTTCTGTGGATTACTCCACTCATGGTAAGATGCTCTGGAAGAAATCAAGGTCATTGGCTAAGAGCTTCATGCTTGATCATTTTTCCACTTTAACAATGTGCTATCACGCTTTAATTTTAACTTTCCTGGAGGATCCAGATTTTATCAATTAAAACTCATTGTTAGAAAGTCTTTTTTTGTGAGGAAACCACAGGAGCACGACGTTTGCCAAAGGAGATACCTCTCAAGAGATAAAAGTTGCCTCGATCAAATCAGAGGCCAGATTGTCCTTCGTGATCGGAGAGTGGGGGACCAAAGAAATAGATTGCGTTTGATGTGATTGCGCAAAATAAATACACTTGCAACTCTATAAAGAAAATTATCGAAATTGGGATACAGGTTTGACTGCAAGGCGGAAAGGAACAGATTCCCAGGTTAGGTCGCAAGCAACCCGTGACAGTAATCATTTGTTGTTGGATATCAGTAGGATTAGATAATAACTTCTGAATTACAAATTGGCTGTACATACTGGCGGCAATATCTAGTTCATAACAGAGTAATATGATAAAAAATCTTGGATATTTAAGTTAGGCAAAAGGAAATATAGAGATATTCTAGTAAAAATATAAATTCACCAAATACAGATTTAAACTATTACTGTAAGAACAGACGAGAAACCTGAAAAATCTAAAAATAAAATGAAAACCCGATCTTGGTTCAAAATGACTGAAATCCACGCAATTGTGGAGATATTTCAACAACCGCCTCCTTCCCTAAAATAAAAGTAAGACCAATAGAGAAAGCCTTTGTAGAGGAAGATATTTCCACTGATAAAAATAAAGTGAAATATTTAATGAATTCGTCTATACTTCAAGGTCTCAAAACCTGATTGAAAGAAATGTTACCACCACCCACACAATCAATAATTGTTTAATTTTGCTATATATATATATATAATGTTCGTGACTGCATAGAAATTGTGCAGCCCATATTTCCATTCAAGTAGAATTTATGCCAGATTACAAGAAGTAAAAACGGCAATCGAATTTCGCTTTTCGTATATATGCAATCCGGTTCGATCCTCGATAGTAGGTGTGACGTCGAAACTCTGATGATGATCATGAAAGGTCAAAACGTGTCAGTGCTTGCGACTGGCGGTAGTTTTGCTATGATTCTTTAACTACAGTTTGTGAGCTTGAAATAAACTCCACCCGCGGTTAAATTCAATGGAATTGGTGTTTACTTCAAGCTAGCAAACTTGATTTAAAGAATTAATGATATTAATTCTGATTTAGTATTATTTATCTTTCTCACGCTAGTGGTAACATGTTTGTTTACTAAGCAACATAGTTAATAAACAATGAAGAACCGTTTAATGTTTATTTGTAAAATAAATCTACTACGTGTTTACAATAAACCAATAATTACAAAATAGAAGTTACCTATAGAGAAGTATTCATAATTTTGGCTTTTCTGCGAGATTCTTTGTTGATTTATAGAAACAATCTTGTTTTTCTTATCAATTTAACAATTTAGGATCCTCACAATATAATACTGTAACAACTTTTTTCTGAATACACGAACAGGTAATATAAATATTCTCTTTTTCGAGTCAAATATCTTTCTATGTCAAACCTTCGTATGCTAGAATAATAGTAATAACTATGACAATTTTTTGGCATCAAAACCAATCTGGTTCAAAAATTGAAATGGTCAAGATACCATTCAAAATTAGGGATATGGAAAGTTGAGTGATATAGTGACTGGCAAGTTATTTAAATATAAGCCTAAGAAGTTAAGAAAGAATGTGCTTTCATCAACTTTGTGTTAGTTCATACTTAAGAGTTAAAGATTTTAATTGACTAGGATAGAATAGACTAGAGTAAGGCTTGTGAAGAGTCAAATTATCAGTATTATGTGCAGGATTTGCTGCCTTTAGTTGAACAAATTTAAGACATTTATGGAAAGCGAAGAAGAATGAACTTCGACCGTCAAATTTCTTTGTCGAAAATTTTTAGTTTACATTAAGTAGATAAAATAAAAGAAGATCTTGTAGAGCAAATTGTGGCAGAACAATAGACAATTGCATGCAGTGAGCAGAAATAGTAAATATTGAAATGCTCTTATATGACGTTTAGAGTCTAAAGCGAGTTTCTAAATTTGGAGGCTAGACAAGACGTCACATAGCGCTCGGAAACTTGTGGAAAGCCTAAGGATAATAAATAATAAATAAGAGATTTACTGGTAAAGAACAAACTAGTTTCGCGTCCAAGCATAAAGTGTATGTGATACGACTAATTCATCTCACCATTGTGAAACATTTTTCATTTGAAATTTTTTTTCTTCAGTTTGTGAATTTACGATTTTACTAGAATTTTTCAAAGTTACCTCTTGTCTACATTTAAAAAACTGACTTTCCGCGACTTTGCACTATCAGTTTCGCAAATATCCGATTGATTTTCATTTTCAAGTACGCATCGATTTTGGCTTCGGTCTGGCTGGGGGCGGGTTCGCCTCTTTCTACCGAAGGCTTTAAAATCGTTCATACTAACCACTGGAAATGAAGCAGATCATATATTTGTTGACTGGCGTCGTTTTGATATGGCATTCTCCATATCATCATCAGGCCTCTTATCACGCATACACATGAAGATTCTCACAAAAGCAGATTTAAGCAAATGTGGTAACCTCGTTTCTAAACAGTTCTATTTATATTTTAGTTTTTTTTACCTCATCAATAGATATGCTTATATAGAGTTTACTTTATATATTCCTATGCATGCAGCGCAGGAAATCACTCATTCAACAACTATACATGTATTGAACATGGCAGACCAACCTTTACCTTAGTATAATTGCAGCTATCTCAAATTATCGGTATACATAATCTCATCTAGTGTGCAGAATTTTATAAGAGAGAGAGAAAGTATCGAACATGTGCTATGACTGTTATGTTATGATGTCACGCTAATTAAATTTAAAATTAAAAACCGAAAAAAACCGACAAACGTGATTATCAGATACTGTTTCTAGGCGGAGAAATATTGTATATGCAAATGTCTCTAACTATAATATGGTCTATTAACATCTATATTTATATTATATTAATTATTATAACTTATATATATATATATATATATATATATATATATAATTTTTTTCTATTTATTAATTTTAATATAATTGATTATTTATTATTACAATATATAACACATTCCCCATATATATAAATGTACATATCATATTTAATAATAATACACTTATTTGACAACAAAGTGCAACAGGCCCAACCATTAAAATAACAAATCAAAGGTAAGATATGTGGAGATGAATGAAATTGTGACTAGGAATGTGTTTAACCACAAGGGAGGGAGGAGTTGAGGAAGAGAAGTGCTTTCATCAACTTCATCATAGTTCGATCTGGTGAAAAAGAGAGATTCCATTTGACTAGATAGGATCAACAGGAGAACGATCCATGAAGGTTCCGAGCATCAATGCAGAGTAGGCTGGTGTCGGACAGACAAATTTGAGTGTGGGTTCGAAAGTGATGTTGGACCGGTAGCAGATGTCGACGGACAGAGTTCGTTGTCGTGGATATTGAATTTCTGTAGGGTAGTATTGACAAGGATGAAATAGACTAGATTCAAGCATGTGTCTCGTGCAGGGTTCACTGGCTTCCGTTGAGCGGGGTTATGACTGATGGCAGACGAGGGGAATCAGTGTCCGATATATACCGTCGGGTGGTCCATTAGACTTTTTGAGTTATCGGGCGTTCGCTGAAACAAAAAGAAAAGAATTAGTTGAGCAAAACGTGTTAAAGTATTCACTATTTGGATGCAATAGAACAAAAAATTAGAAAAGAAATGGTATCAAGGAGTCAAGAATGAGAAATGTAAAATCAGAGGGGAAAAGTAAATATTGGAGGCCAGTTAGAAGGGATTTCACTCTCTGAAACTAGTGACAAATAAATAGCCTTGGGGATGAAAGAATTGTTATGGTTTAAGAAGGAACAAATTGCGCTTCCAATTGGTCGTCTCGCATAGAAATTTGTTAAAGAAGTACTTCTGGGCCGCCATTTTAAATTCGTGTTGGGATAGAAGCTTTATTTCCGTGAGAAGAGCGTTCAAAATACAAGTGGCATTGTAAAAGAGATAGATTTTTTTAAATATATTGGGAGTATGGTTGGATTAAATTGAATTGTTGCTATAGCATGTGGCGTAGTGGTGACTTTTGTTATGTCCACCTATGTTGGATGGTCCACATACATGTATGTCGTCTGTGTTTATTATTAGCGTATCGTCCAGACGAGACTTAATTATGCCTAATTCTGCAGTTAACTTATTCATTTGAGAAGTCAGTCCCTGAATCAACGTTTTCAACCCATCAGAAGCCACATTAAATGTACCACAGATGCTTTATTTTTACTCAATTATATATAGAATTTTGCTCGCACAACGAGCATCGATTTAATAAAACTAATTTACACATATTAATTAATTTATGTTCACTTCGGCTCGAAGTCTGCTTTTATCATTGGGCTGACTGCTTCATTCTTATACGGGCGCTTCTGTGAGGAATTTCTGTTGAAATAATGTCTGCCCTAGATAAGACCCTTTGTTCATTATTTGTCTTAAAGGTGGCTATTGCCATAACTTTGGTGAGGGAAGTTGAGCAGTGATAGGCAAGGTGTGATCTTATGAATAAAAGAAATGACTCGTAGGTGCCGGGTAAACGGAAGCGGTAGAAGGTTGGTCAGGAGTAGACGTTCCCAATAATTTTGTCTATGAGGGAATGCTCGCTTTAGAAATCTGCAGGAGATCTTTTCTATGGCGTACGAGGAGGCTAGAGTGGAAAATGAAGGGTTGGATATAGACATTGAATAGCGTGAGTGGGATGGTGAGGTTTTTAGTCTTGAAGCAGATCAAACGGGCCCATTTGAAGAGTTTAGAAGTAGTGTGTGTAAGGTGTGGGTAGAAGTCTAGAGATTTTGAAAAATAGATAACAAGTTGCTTGGCCGAATCTATTATTTCAATATCAAGGGGATAATTTGCATCCGGGAGAGAAAAGAATGGGTCGGAGGAGAGTTTCATCAAACGAGTCTTGGCGGAGTTTAGTTTGAGACCGATATTGCTAAGCTGCGAATGGAGCGAGGATAAAAGCTCCGATATAAGGGGTCAGGCAGGATTGGATGCTGAATACTATGACCATGTCATCCGCATATTTAAACAGCTTGAAAAGGTTGTCCTCAACCTGTACCTGCGCAAGTGTAAGGTTGAAAAGAATAGAACCAAGTACGGAGCCCTGGGGAACTCCAAACCGCATAAGGGCTGGCCTCGAGTGACTATTTCCGACTTTTACAGTTGCACAATGGTTTCGAAGATAGAAACTGATAAGATTGGGGACATCGCCGCAGATACCACTGCTCAATAAGGCGGATTCAATTGCTGAAAATGGCAAAGAATCAAAAGCCTTGGATATATCTAGGAAGAGGAGAGTGCATTCATGACCTTTGGAGAAAGAGGAGTAGCAGTGATTAAGAACACTGACTAAGTTGGTGGAAGAGGAGCGGCCATTCAGGAAGCCATTTTGATCGTCGAGGAGGTATAAGTTGTCCTGAGACTTAATGAGAGGGTAGATTAGGTTGTATAAGACCCTGTCAAAGATTTTAGTGAAAGAAGGGACGATAGTGATTTGGCGGAGATCTTTGAATGAGGAGATCAACGAAGTGCCATTTTTTGGGATAGGAGAGATGGGAACCATTCCTGGGGAAGATAGGTAGTTTCGAGACATCGATTGATAACATCGACGACCACAGAGAAGATGTTCCAGCCAAGAAGTGCTATCATGCTGACCGAGACACCGTAGTGATCAAATTGGTGTTTAGATTTGATGTCTTTAAATGCTTGAGCGACGGAGGCCGGTGAAACGTTGAACCATTGTAGGTTCTCAGCGTCTCCGTTGTCTAGCATCTCAGCAGGTGGATTGGAAGTGAAGAAGGAGTCACGTAGACAATTTAAATAATCGTCGGCAAAGCAGGAGTCGTCCGACCGGGAGAAGTTTATGTTTGAGGTTTTGGACTTTTGTAATAATTGGTGTTTGGTGACTGTGAACTTTATCCGGGAGTTAGGTGCCGTGCGGACGCGTCTCTCGATATTAAGCGCTTGTTTGTTGATAACCTGTTTAATGTGCTCATCGATACGTCGCAGTGCGAGAGCACGAGCAAGTGATGATATGCGTAATCTAGAATTGCGTGCAAGGTTGTCGCGTGCCTTAAACAAGGTGTTCAACTTGTTCGTCGCGTGTATGTGTTGAATAGAGGTGGCATAATTAAAGTGGGAGGATAAGATGTTGTGGACTTCGGAAAGGCATGAGGAGAGGTTTCTTGGGAGAAAAAGTTCCCTCCAGTTCACGGCGTCACAGAGTTAGCGAAACCCTTCCCAGTTGGTGAATCGCCTGAACGATTGAGTGCACTCTCTCTAGGGATAAAGGATAAAAGAAGAATAGGGAAAGATACTTGACAGCGATCGAGATTAGGGAAGATCTTCCGAGGTTGGAAATTGGTCACCTCTTTGTTGGAGAGGACACGGTCAAGTTGGTTGTTCCCTCGGGTAGGAAAGTGTACCAAATTCCCAAGAAACTCCATGAAATGTGGAGCCGGCTTATCCTCCAAAAGAAGTCAGCCACAGAAAAGTAAAGTAAGTAAAGTAGGAAAGTGCACAAATCAATTTAGTAGGTTATCCGCGAAGAGCCGCAGCAGCGGGAGACTTTTAGAAGTTAAATTATTCCAGTTTACCAGGGGGAGGTTAAGGTGGCTCACTACGACGTAACGATCGGAGTGCTCAGAGAAAAAAGTGGACAAAGGTTAAGTCCCGCGAGTGTCGTTGATGATTGAGAGATTGGGGGGTTAAGGATCAGTAGCTGAAATGAGAAAAACTCTAATTCTAGTGAATTAGATGTATACAAACCTTTGGGCATGAGAGAGGATCGGACATAGGCAGCCAGCCCGCCCCCTCGACCGACAGTTCGGTCACTACAATGGAAGGTGTAACCGTAGATGAGGAAAGGGTCATCGCAGTGTATCGAAGGGGACAGCCATGTTTCAACAAGAAAGCACATGTCTAGATCGTTAGAGGATAGAAATACTCGCAGTTGATGGATTTTTGGCGTTAGCCATCTACAGTTGATAAGAATTGCTGAGAGAGATCTGTGGGAAAGATGGTTAGACCGGGGAGGAGAAGTGAGCGGGAGATTTCCGCTGGCAGCCGGAGCGAGATCAATGGTTGATGTGGGTGACTGATTGCTTGTTGACGAGAATCTAGTTATCAACGTCGATATGGATCTCCTTTGTCCCACTTTTGTCGGGTGGGTAAGTTAATTGGGGGATTTGAAAGCAGGGAGAAGGCGAGTTATCTTGGATCGAGGGGAAACTCTGGAGCGGCGTTGGTGGGGTGGGAGAGGACAGGATCTGATCAGCGGCTGAGACGCAACTATCCTGGGTGGGGTCGATGTGGTTTGCGGATGAGAGGGTTGAAGTTGATGGGGCTGAATCGGTATCCCGCATGGCCTTGGGGCGTCCTACGTTTTGTCGGTTTCTGGACCTCCGCACCAGTCGTGAAAGTGACATGACCTGGAAATGTGGGTCTGGCAGAGAACATAGGAGGAGATGGTCCGTTATTTGGATACTTAACACGGCGTGGTCGGCCACGACGTTGCGGTAAAGCTAGAGATTGTGGGGGGGAACGGACGTGGAGTATGAGCTATTGGTGAGAAGAAGCCATTCAAACCGAGAGGAGGACAACAGGAAGGGTCTAGAGGAAGGGGTGTTGCTGAGAATGCCACAGGAAAGTGACCAGCGTTCCATCCCGGAAAGGCGTGACTAGCTTCAGGAGGGGGAGTGGTGTCTGACAGAGGGGTCCGAGTAGCGTGCAGTCATGCTTTAATTTGACTTTGCCGGATGATAGTAAGGATGATTGCGATTTGAGATTACTAAGTTCGTCGTCAGACAGTCTTTGTGTGAAAAAAGCACAAAAGCGCGACCTATGTCCGAAGAGAGCTCTTTGAGGAGGTTGAAGATATCATTCAGTTGCCTGATGAGAACCGAAGCCAGATTTTCCTTTGAGAGAGGGGAGCGTAGAGACCAGAGGATGAAATTGTGCTTACTTTGGTTTCGCAGGGCAACCTCCCTCAATACATCGTTCAAAACTCGTCATCCTGATGCAATAAGTGTGGCTGCAGGGTGGAGATCGAAAGGTTGCCAGTTAGAGCTCCAAGTAGTTCTATGACATCAGCCATTTGAACCTGGAGGTCAGCAAGATTGGAGATTAGTATCTGGGTTAATAACGGGGTGATGGGGGCTGGTGATAAAATCTGGTTCATGGTGGAGTTAGATAAAAAGCAGATATAATGTAGATTAAGACGAGGGAGAAAAAATGGATAAAAATATCTATAGGAAAGGGAAAATTCCGATGAGCTAAATATAGGTCCTTGGGATATGTAGGCAAATTCCAAGAAATTTGTGTAATTAAATTCCAAGTGTATCCCAGTGATGAAATCAGACAAGAAATATACACAGATTAATATAAATTTGTGTATATATCCTGTATATTTTAATACATATATATGTCTAGAGAATAATCATATACACAAATATATATATATATAAATAGGAGTTTATATCGTTTTAGGTCATACTCAATCAATAGACAAGGTTTCTTACTTACGTTCATAAATAATTCAGATTCATCCGCTTCCCAATTTCGGACCGCAGGAAAAGCTTCATTCAATATTGTGCCTAATGATTTTTCTACCAATTTTACGTTCATTACATCATTCCCTGATTTTACTTCAATCGACTCTCGAATTACACTAGTTAATCTGTTGAGATTACATAATGCGATGCTTTTGCATCCATCCAAGTGTATTTCATGACCTGTTTTCCTTGAAGGCCTAGCTAGAACTGACCTTAGAATGTTGCCGTATTTGCAGGCCGTTTTGTATTCCCCTCTACAAACAATTTTCGGGCGCATGATTTCGCCTATATACTTGAGCTTGCAGCTTAATTAGTTTCATGAAAAATGACATAGTTAAGCAATCTCGTGCTCTGTCCTACTTCATTACGCAGGTTATATTCTGCCTTGGTTGATAGACTATCTAATAGAAGGAAAACACCGAACACAAACCATTCTCACTAGAAATGGGCCACCTAGTTTTCTTTTACAGTCCACATATAACCATGAAACATTAGTCCATTTTGCCTTATGTATGGCTATATATGATGTTGATGACGATGATGATGGTGATGATCTCATATACTCCTGATGTATCTAGGGATTCTATTTTTTCTATTTGGTAAGGTCGTTTATTGCCTATTGTCTTAAAACGGTTTTTTCATTGTATTTAGCTGCTATTATTCTAATTTTTCTTTTCAATTTGAATCAAGTAATTCCAAAATTTTGAATTTCTTTACTTTTTTATTGCGTTCCCATCAAACCTCAGCAGCATCTCCTTTATTATCATCTCTATTGTAATTGACAGATAGCCGCATATTTCTAATATTTCCTTTAATTTCATCATCTCCTTATTTATATTTTTCAAATTTACTATTCTATGACTCATTAATGCCATGGATTTAAGAATGCCTATTTTCATTCCTTGTGGGTGGTTTGAGAAGAAATTGAAAAGGAGTCAATAGTAAGTTTCTTTCCTAAAAATATCTCTTTCCAATCTGGGTCCGTTCCGTTTTAATTTCAAACCCACAAACGATAATTCATCATTATATTATTTTTATCATGCATAATTTAATTCAACAAGCTGGTTGACTAAATCTAGAAATTTATTTAACTCAATATCACCATGATTCCAAATAAGAAACATATCATCCAGGAATATCACAAGCAAGGTTGACTTGAGAGGAAAAATTAATAAAAGATTTTTAAATAGTGTATAAAAATATTAGCGACCGGAACGGATAATAGTTGTACTATTGTGGTACAGATAATTTGTTAAAAATTTCTTTTCTGAACATAAATAAGTTGGAAGTCATACAAATATTTAACATTTCCATAATACTTCCTAACTTCGTTTCGTGCTTACTGGCGACTCATCAGGAGGAGCCAGTATTACGTCCTTTAACCACTATATATTTTGGTGAAGAATGTGAGATAATAGGACGTTACAATCTCCTAGACGAATGTGTAAACCTGCAATAGTGAAGCTACCATCATATAGTCTACGACAATGCGACTTCAACGCTAACTCACATTACATAATTTATACCGAGTCTGTAAAGGATACTAACACTATGACTATTGAGTTAGTAACCGATACCAACATTGTAGTACCGAAAAGGTACATGGTACTAATACTATGGTTGCCAAGTCGGTACATGGTATCGACATGATGGATATCAATTTATGCTATAGCTCACCGAAATTGAGAAAAACAACATTTCTCTCCAAAATATATAGTGGTTAAAGGGTGTAATACCGCCTCCTACTGATGAGTCGTCAGTAAGCCTGAGTCAAATGTGCATGAGATTACACTTTCCGTTCATGCTGTCTTTGGTTTATCCTTCAGGTCACAACTGAACAAATTTAATACTAGGTTTGCAATACCTAATACATACTTGCATATATATTAGTTCTTTGCAACAAACAGAATTTAACCGTTATATATTGAATTGAATGATGTCATGCTTACCACGAAATGTGATAACTGATATCGATCAAGACCAGGGTGTATGGATTTACTGGAGTAACAGGTGTTGAGAAATTGTTGTATTTCTCAATTTCGGTGACTATAGCATAGTTAAATACTGTTTGATGCGAAGAACTAATATATTTGCAAGTATGTATTAGGTTTTGCGAACCTAGTAACAAATTAGATCAGTTGTGATCAGAAGGATAAACCAAAGGCAGCATGAACGGAAAGTATAATCTCATGCACATTCGTTTCGTGCTTACTGGCGACTCATCAGTAGGAGCCGGTATTACGCCCTTTAACCACTATATATTTGGTAGAAGAATGTGGAATAATAGGACGGTACAATCTCCTAGACGAATGTGTAAACCTGTAATAGTGAAGCTAACATAATCTAAAGTCAACGACAATACGACTTCAATGCTAACTCAAACTATATAATATATATACCGAGTCTGTAAAGGATACTAACACTATGGCTATTGTGTTAGTAACTGATACCTTTTCTGAAATCGATGAGTACCGGATACTAACACTATGGTTTCCGAGTCGGTACATGATACCAACCTGATGGATATAAATTTATGCTAAAGTTCACCCAAATTCAGAATTACAACAATTTCCGAACACCTGTTACTCCAGTTAAACCATACACTCTGGCCTTCATCGATATCAGTTATCACATTTCGCGGTAAGCATGACATCATTCAATTCAATATATTACAGTTAAATACTGTTTGTTGCGAAGAACTAATATATATGCAAGTATGTATTAGGTTTTGCGAACCTAGTAACAAATTAGTTCAGTTGTGACCAGAAGGATAAACCAAAGGCAGCATGAACGGAAAGTATAATCTCATGCACATTCGTTTCGTGCTTACTGGCGACTCATCAGTAGGAGCCGGTATTACGCCCCTTAACCACTATATATTTGGTAGAAGAATGTGGAATAATAGGACGGTACAATCTCCTAGACGAATGTGTAAACATGTAATAGTGAAGCTAACATAATCTAACGTCAACGACAATACGACTTCAATGCTAACTCACACTATATAATATATATACCGAGTCTGTAAAGGATACTAACACTATGGCTATTGTGTTAGTAACTGATACCTTTTTTGAAATCGATGAGTACCGGATACTAACACTATGGTTTCCGAGTCGGTACATGATACCAACCTGATGGATATAAATTTATGCTAAAGTTCACCCAAATTGAGAATTACAACAATTTCCGAACACCTGTTACTCCAGTTAAACCATACACTCTGGCCTTCATCGATATCAGTTATCACATTTCGCGGTAAGCATGACATCATTCAATTCAATATATTACAGTTAAATACTGTTTGTTGCGAAAAACTAATATATATGCAAGTATGTATTAGGTTTTGCAAACCTAGTAACAAATTAGTTCAGTTGTGACCAAAAGGATATACCAAAGGCAGCATGAACGGAAAGTATAATCTCATGCACATGATTGTACCGTCCTTTTATTCCACATTCTTCTACCAAATATATAATGGTGTTAGGGCGTAATACCGGCTCCTACTGTTGAGTCGCTAGTAAGAACGAAACGAATGTGCATGAGATTATACTTTCCGTTCATGCTGCCTTTGGTTTATCCTTCTGGTCACAACTGAACTAATTTGTTACTAGGTTCGCAAAACCTAATACATACGTGCATATATATTAGTTCTTCGCAACAAACAGTATTTAACTGTAATATATTGAATTGAATGATGTCATGCTTACCGCGAAATGTGATAACTGATATCGATGAAGGCCAGAGTGTATGGTTTAACTGGAGTAACAGGTGTTCGGAAATTGTTTTTATTCTCAATTTGGGTGAACTTTAGCATAAATTTATATCCATCAGGTTGGTATCATGTACCGACTCGGAAACCGTAGTGTTAGTATCCGGTACTCATCGATTTCAAAAAAGGTATTATTATTTGGAAAATAATCTGTTGGATAAGACTCCATTGAAACCAAAACTGTACCTACGTTTCTTGGATGATATATTATTGATCTGGAACCATGGTGACAATAAATTGGGAATTTCTTAAATTTAGCTAATCGAATGAGCGAACTACAATTTACCTTAGAAAGGGAATCGTCGGGTGAATTACCATTTTTAGATGTCAAATTAATTAGAAATGGTTTGAAATTGGGAAGAGATATTTATAGGAAGGATACTTATTCAGGAATCCTTCTTAATTTCAAGTCCAATCACCCGTTTCGTATGAAAGTCTGGATCTTAAAGTCATTAACATTAAGAAGTCTCAAGTTAACAGATATAAAGCATAGGAAGTTAGAATTAGACAGACTACGCGATATATTTAAGACTAATGGTTACCCTCCTCATTTAATAGATACAACAATGAGGGACATGGTGAAGAAATTTAATCCTAGTGTGAGATACACAAAACGGATAAGGATAAGGAAGAGCGGAAGGTCATGGTATTACCGGACTCTATATTAAGTAGGAAAGTGAAATCAATAGCTTTAAAATACAATATAAGGACCGTTTTAAAACAGCCCCTTACACTAGGCACTATACTCCCTAACCAAAAAGAAAAGATTGAACCCTTAGACACTTCAGGAGTGTATGAGATCCCATGCAATGATTGCAGTCTCAAGTATGTTGGTGAAACCATGCGTCCGTCCAATCAAAGTAAGAAGAGGTGAACATAAAACTGCGTGTAAAATATGGACATATTGCTAAATCTGATCTTTGCTCGTCATGTGGTGGAGACTGGGCATACTATCGACTGGGAGGAATGCAAACGCATAGCAATATGTAGTCGTAATAGGATGACGAGATTGATTAGGGAATCTATAGAAATTAAATCTAGAGATAATATTATGAATGAAACAGCTGTTGAAAAATCCTTAGGTCCAATTTGGAATACTGCACTAGCTAGTGGAAGAAAAAGGCGATTGCATGAATTGGTAACTGAAGCTAGCTCCAGTAAAAGATTAAGAACATCAGATTAAGATTGACTAATTAGTGGGCTTTTATTCAACAAATGAATAAACAATTATTATGAATATAGTCTTCAAAATTTCATCTCTAACTGTTCATTTGATTTTAAAACAAATAGTGACTTCAACCTTAATTTTCTGTTTTACACCCCCACCCTACCCATTGGAAATATTATAATAATACAATAGTTATAAGTAATAATTTGTCTGACGCGTGCAAAGGGTAAATTAATGTCTATTGACTGCAGTTTCATTTAGATGTACGTACATGTGTATCAAAATAAAATAATTTAACCAAGTTTTTTAGTTATGCATACACATACACATGGACATGCGTGGCGTGCGCCAATAACTGTTATTAACTTCTCTATCTTGAGTACAACCTAGTGGTTTGAATTGTAATTTAACATGTGCAATAGTCTTTCGGACTTCTGGTTTAATCACTCATGGCATGTTTTTATGACGAGTGTTTCTGAATTATGGGTCTCCCCCATCTCAGTTACGTCATTTACACTGAGTGTGTTAAAAACGAATAGTTATTGCATGCAATTGATAAATTATTATTCAGCCACTCTGGTCGAAATTAGTTAGATGAAGACAACGGTTATGAAAATGTACACACACACAAATATGTGACACGCGAATATCTAATGAAAGGTCAGTCTGAGGTATATAAATATTATGACTAGAGGAAATAAAACACTTGCTTCATTTGTTTCGTGAGATGCAACTGATGAAGGCCTACGGTAAGATGGGCCGAAATATCGTGCTAAAAGAAAATTACTGGAACAATGAAAGCTGCGTTAGTCAAAACGCAGATCAGGTAATTAAAATCATATTACTTTGTTGGATAAAAATTCCGCTCTTAAGCATTTCAATTCATAATTTGGCATGCATCTCTACTCTTTATGCAGTAACACCGTTTTGGACACATGCTATTCAAACCTAGTTATATCTTTGTCTGAGAGAACTGGGCAGACTTTGCCGTTTCTGTAATTATCTCATTCTTAGGCACGTAATCGATAGGGATCGCATTGTTAAGTCCTAGATTAATAATTTGTTTCTGGTTTTCCTTGTGATCAATTGTCGATAAATTAGCCAAACGTATAGACATGCCAGCATCAATTTGCTTATTTTTTACACGGCAATGAATTTCCAGTTTAACTAGTTTCTTTTCATGTCTCTGTCTAACTTTGTTAACTTCCTTATCCATCGCATTGTCTGTAATCTCTTCAAAGTATTTAAAGTCCATCATGTGTAATTTCGCGTTTAGTATAGACCTTATTTTCCTCTTATCTTATACCTGTTTAAATTTACGTTTATTTGGTTTATTAATCGATATTTTTATTAGCTGTAAACAAAGCTCTTATTTAAAAGTATTTCCCATTTTATCTAACACGAATGAAAGTTTAAACTTAAAACACTTCAGTATAGCATGACATTTTAAATATATATTAAGGAACGATATGTAATCCATTTGCCTAATAATCTGCATTCTCTTCATTTTGTACTCATTCATAAGTGTGACGACTGTGGACAAATATTTGTCTGACAGATATGATTTGAATAATTGGTGCGCAGTTCGACCTTCATATGGAAATGTTAAATATTTGTATGTGTGAAATGTGTCCCTATGGGACAATCACTGTTAGTCCCGGTCGCTAATATTTTTAAGCAATATTTTGCAAAACATTTGTTATTAATCAAACATGTATGTGTGATTCCTGGATGATATGTTTCTAATTTAAAATCATAGTGATAATGAGTTAAATAAATTTCTAGATTTAGCCAACCAGTTTTTAATTAAATAATACATGATAAAAAGAAAATAATGATGAATTACACTTTCTAGATGTTAAAATAAAGCGGGATGGTCCCAGATTAGAGAGATACTCTTAGGGAAGGGTCTTACTGGTGACTCCTTCTCAATTTCTTCTTAAACCACCCACATGGAATGAAAATAGGCATTCTTAAATCCATGGTATTAAAGTCTTAGAAAAGTATATTTGAAAAATAGAAATAAGGATATTATGAGATTAAAGGAAATATTAAAAATAAACGGCTATCCATCAATTTTAATAGAGAGGATAATAAAGGAAATGTTGCTGAGATTTGATGGGAACATAATAAAAAATTAAAGAAGCAAACAGAACTAGATAAGCGCAAAATTATGGAATTACCTGATTCAAAAGTGAGCATATGAATTATAATAATAGCAGCTAAATACAATATCAACACAGTTTTAAGAAAAATCGCATACTATAGGCAATAAACTACTTAAAAAAGAATAAATAGAACCCCTAGATACATCAGGAGTATATGAGATACCTTGCAAGTATTACAAGCTCAAGTATATAGGCAAAACCATGCGGCCGATAAGGGTGTGTAGATGGGAACATAATATGGCCTCAAATGCGCCGACATTCAGAGATCAGATTTGGCTAGGAATTCAAGGACAAAAAGTCATGAAATAAACTGGGATAGATGAAAACTCATCACGTTATGTAACCGCATCAGATTAACAAGACTAATTGGAGAGTCAATTGAAATAAAATCAGCGAATAATTTAATGAATGTAACATCGGTAGAAAAATTATTAGGCTCAATATATAGTGAGGCTTTTCCGAGGATCCAAAAACGGGAAGCGGATAGACGTGAATTAATTATGAAAATAAGTCTATGAGAAACTGATTTAGTATGACCAAGAACGATATAAATTCCTATTTATTTTGTAAACATCCCAACTTCAAGTAAATAACGTACGACGTTACAAACAAGGTTAGATGCTGTGGAGGATGAGGTTAAGTATTGTTATTATTAGGTCAAGAATTGCGTTCTCCTACGAATGCCGAGAAAGTTAAGTATTTTAGCAGTTTCTAAATGTACTCCTAGTCACTTAAGACTGGCTCTGCTTGACTGGCTTGTGTTCCCTCTGTTGCGCATTGAAATCGAAGTCGAGAGGCTGTGTGAAGGCTCAGAATTGTCTCGTTGAAGATCTGCGACAACACCGTGGTGACTGACACACGTAGAGGTCCAATAAATAAATTTTGCTCCGTCTCAATAGTTGTGCAGCAACAAGATTGGCGTGACTAGGTGACTCTGCTTGTGAAGCAAGTCCAGAAGTCAGCTTAAATCAAAAGTGACTTATGAAAAGCATGGTAAATATACCTTGCTCATATAGCTTTGAAAACGAAAGCTCGCAAATCATTGGTTCTCGGAAAATTTTGCTTGTTTTAAAAGGTGCCGCGTACATTAAATTTGAATTTCATTTAGGTAATATGTTGGAAAATTGTTCTTGAGCCATTACATCACTTTCCCCTCTGATAAAAAAAAAATTCCTCTCGGCGAGGCTGCATAAGAAATATAGAGCAGAGTTTGAACCGAGTTAAGCAACCGGTTATTATTCTGCTCATAGCTATTTTTTTAAATGCATCTTAAATGCTGGGCTGAAGTATGCTTTTTGTTTGCTTCAACAACGATTCGATTCCAAATAGCCACTATGAAGTGTTACACAAATAGCTAGCTGTAGTGGCCGGTCATAACGCGAGGCAAAATAGAGCAGTGTGAGGTTTGGAGAGCCGCAGCGTGAGGATTGCAAGGTAGATTGCCACTGAAGTTGCCAGGTTTAAGTTGAAACCTGGGTACACTAGATCGCTCTCAATTTGTTTGAATACGACTAAAGGAGCTTGTTTGTATTCGACGTTGTGGTCATTATATTCGCAGAGTGATCACTGTGCAACTGATGTAGTTGAAATATGCATTTAAATAGGCCTGTACCATGATATGAAGCGGATAACTACTTAGTGTTGCCACATAAGGCGAGAGCTCTAAGTAGCTGGTCATACCAAAATAGGCAATGTGAGCTCAGATGTAAGTCATCCGTTGCAACAATACAATGTGAAAATATATACTTGAAAATCAAATGATAACGACAAAAAGTGTACATGAACATTGCCTCAGAGATGGCATAATAGTTGTGTAGCAACATTATTGTCGTGACTAGGTGACTCTGCTTGTGAAGCAAGTCCAGAGGTTAGCATAGGTGAAAAGCCAGTGTGGCAGGAGACAGAACATACACGTAGTGCGCTTCAGAAATCAAAAGTGATTTATGACAAGCATGGTAAATGCACCGTGCTTATATAGCGTTGAAAACGAAATCTTGCACGTCATTGGTTTTCGGCAAATTTCGCTTGTTTTATTTGTTGTCGCGTAAAATAAATTTGAATTTCATTTAAGCAATATATCGGCAAATTTTTCTTGAGCCGTTACACGTTCTTTCCTTATCTTTCTCAAAAACATGAACAGTTAAAAAATTTAATGTGCTTTGACAAAATCGAAAATTGGCGTCCACAGTATTTCAGTTTGGCACAAAAAAATGACGAGATCACAAATCGGTGTCCAGTTTTTTTCACAATTTGGTACAGTTTGTACGAAGGAGAGAAAAATTTTTGAATGACAGAAAACCTTCCTTCAAAAAATTTGCTTCCCAACGAAAAATGCCTACAAGACCTCGACTTAAGAAAGATTCACAACCAGGGTAAAAAATTTTGGTATGTGCTAACGTCGATTTACTGCAGTCCAATGATAATAAAATGAAAAAGAAACACAGTCGATTGTATTTATGCCAAAGGTTTTGTGATATAAAAAAAGTCTAGAAAACAGTACTGTTCTCAGGATCCTGGTGCGATCACCAATTTGTAAACGCCCCGGATTCAAGCAAATGTCGTAAAACGTTACAAATAAGCTTTGGTTCCTGCGGAGGCTGAGAATATGTACTGTATGTGGCCCTTATTAGGCCCGTAATTGCGTTCTCCGGAAAATGCCGAGAAAGTTAGTAGTTTAGCAGTTTATAGAAGTACTTCTAGACACTTAAGACAGGCTCTGATTGACTGGCTGGTTTTCCCTCTGTTGCGCTTTGAAATCGAAGGCGAGAGGCTGTGTGAAGGCTCAGAATTGTCCCGTTGAAGATCTGCGACAACTTCGTGGTGATAGGCACAAGTAGACGTCCAATAAATAGATGTTGCTTCGCCTCACTATTAGTGCAGCAAAAACATTCGCGCGACTAGATGACTCTGCTTGTGAAGTAAGTCCAGTAGTCCGCGTAGGGGAACATTCAGTAAGACAGGAGACAGCACGTACACGTAGTGTGCAGCATACATTGAAAGAGACTTACGAAAAGCATGGTAAATGCACCATGGTTATATAGCGTTGAAAACGAAAGATCGCATATTATTGGTTATCACTAAATTTCGCTTCTTTTAATTGGCGCCGCATAAATTAAATCTGAATTTCATTTAGGCAATATGTCGGCGAATTGTTCTTGAGCCGTTACACTTTCTTTCCTTATCTTTCTTAAAAACATTATATATATATATATATATATATATCATCATTTCCAGCCACATAAAAGTCAAGTGACTAAAGTTTCACTGTCATATAATCATAAGGAGTGAAAAAAAGTATATAAGTAAATTTAGATAAATTATTATTGAGATTTACGAGAGAGGGAGAGGGGTAGAGAGATGGAAAACTTTGCTACTGAGTAATTTATCAGGATAACTCACAGAAATGAGGCAAACTAAACCTCTCCACAACACCATTATGGCCAAGTTAGCATTCGGGCAAGGCCACATCAGCAACACAGCTTCCTTGCGGATTTCACCGTATCACGTCATAAACAAACCGAACCTCGCAGCGAACTTTGCCCTACTAAGAAAAGAAAGCTACGAAGATGATTCTACTATACATCTGCAACAAGATCGCCACTGAGCTCGATTCGCTGCCATATCGCTAAGGGTTTCTAACCAAGAACTGTGATGTGCACGGGGACCCCATCCCGGCAGACGAGTGGATCCTATACTACCCAATTTGGATGTAAGTGACTTTAATTGTTTCTGCCATGTCATAAATCTGCCCACCTTGTTTCTTACGCCAATTTGGTGCTGGATGAGAGAACAGAGCTCTATTGGGCAATCGAATGAGGGCATACGCAAGACGTGACCGAGCCAACGAAGTTGATGGAGCCTTATTTGCTTTTCTAAAGACGAGCAATTATTGTCAGATCCAAAAATACGTCTACGGATGTCAACGTTAGTTATTCGTTGTTGGTAACCAACATGTGCTATACTTCTCAAACAACGATGATCGAATGCCTGTAAGCGTCTCAGATCATCAACTCTAAGAGGCTAAGTTTCACTAGCGTATAGTAAGACTGCGCGTACAGATGCATTGTAAACACGACCTTTAAGGCAAAGTGAAACATTCGCGTTTCTCCATAAATGACGAAGGTTCGAGAAAGCTACTCTAGCTTTCGTGATCCGTATTCTCCCCTTGTCGGACATATTGCCTACGTTATTGATAGAGCTCCCAAGATATGTAAACCTGTCGACTATGTCAAGATCTTCATTCTGCAGTCGCAACGTTGGAGTGAGTGGTGGGTGATCCTGTAACAGTATCTTACATTTAGAGGGTGCGAATTTCACACCGAAAGACGGAACAACGTTTGCTAATCTATTTAAGGTGGTCTGGGCAGCATGCTGATTGTCGAATAATAGTACGATATCGTCCGAATAGTCAAGATCGTCTAGTTTATCTCCCGGGAGAACTTCAACTCCAGCGTCCTGAATGTGTGAGAGAGTTGTTCATAATAGCATCGATTACAAAATTAAACAAAAATGGGGAAAGTGGACAACCTTGACGAACACCACTGCTGGTTGTAAAGTTATGCGTTAATTCGTTGTAGACCTTAACGCGACCAGAAGTATTTGTGTAGAGAGCTCGTATAATATTAACAAATTTAGTGGGTACAACGCTTTTCGACAAGATATGGAATAAAACATTGCGATCCACCGAATCAAATGCACCCTTGAAGTCTAGAAAGATGGCTATTGTGGGACGGTGTCTCTGTTCGAGAACTTGCCTTAACGTAAAAATATTATCTATACAACTTCGTCCTGCGCGGAATCCGGCCTGTTCTTCTCTTGTATGTGATTCACGTGAAGCGCTAAGACGACGTAGGATAATCGAAGCAAATAACCTTGATACGACCGGAGTCAAACTTATACCACGATGGTTATCGCACGAATAACGATTGCCTTTTTTGAAGATGGAATGATGGTCGACTCATTCTAGTCAAGTGGTACGGTTTCCTCATTCCATATAGTATGAAAAAGTTTGGTCAACGCTCTTGAAATTACATCGCCACCATCCATAAACAATCCCGGAAGCAGATCATCGGGGCCGGCGGCTTTGCGGCGCTTAAGAGATAGGATTGCATCGCGTACTTCTAACTCGGATGGTTCTTCGGGACTAACATTCCACACTGTTGATGCAGAAATGCTTTCGGGAAGCGGAACTGACGCGGGTGGCCAAGAAAATTGATCTCTAAAGTGTTCAGCCCACCCGTCAAGATGACTTATTTTATCGGTTATTAATTCGTTGTTACTATCATTTATAGTTTCGCTAACTTTTAACTTTCTCGGACCTGTTGTGCGTATAAGTTGGAACAAACAGCGACTATTACCTGACGCGAAAGCTACTTCCATTTCTTCAGCCTTTCTGCTCCAAAAGTTTTCGAGATCGCCTTTTAGACTGCGCTTAAGTTGGCGTCTTATATTGCGACGGGTATTATTATGAGTCGAGCCAGGTGGAATTTGGCGCCTTATTTCGAGTATCCCCATAGATTTTACAGAGAGCCAGTGATTATTTCTATGGGTGCCTGCTATGCCACATACAGTAGTACCTGCATTGTGCATAGTGGAACTTATCTTGGACCAAAGTATATTCGGATTTTCGCTATTCAGACCAGTTAGATTAGCCTTAAGAATATTTTCATAGTTTTGTCGGATGGACGGTTGTTCGAGTTTTCCTACATCAATTTGGGGTTTATTCTTAATTATTTTCCCGGAAAATTTTAGAGCAAATCTACAACGGATAAGTGCATGGTCCGAGTCGACATAAGTGTTCCAAAATGAGCGACAATCCTGGATGCAACCACGCCATCTATAGCTTATTGCTACATGATCTATTTGAGTCCACCGTTGTCCGGGTGCTGGAGGACGCCATGTAGCACAACGCTTAACACTACGTCTTAAATTTATACTACTTAAATATAGTCTATGCTCAGCGCAGCTATCCAAAAGCCGTTCACCATTATCATTGCGAGTCGAGCTTAGTGTATCTTCCACCTAAATGAAATTCTGTGTTGCTTAAGCGACCAACTTGAGAATTCATGTCACCCATAACCAGGACTATATCCGAACTTCGTGCTTTACTTAGTAAGGAGCTTAATTCGGAGTAAAAAGCGTCCTTGCTTTCTTCTGTGCTGCAATCGGTAGGAGCATATGCAGATACAACGAAGAGGCAACGATGATAACGGTTTTTTGCTTTGATTTTAGTAGATGTATTTAAACGTGCCGCACACAATCGACTATTTAAAGGGATCCATTTAATTAAACAAGCTTCAACTCGCGCGCTAAGGGCAATACCAACGCCCCATTTACCGGCTTGAGAGGACTCTGTGGAACCATATGTTCGAAGCCAATAACGCGTAGATAGGGATGGTGCAACTAGTTCTATAATACACGTAGGATCCTGTAATCTGGTTTCAGATACGCAACATATGTCGATTTCTAATTTATCCAACGTACGAGCAAGAGATTCTTGCTGCCCAAGTTGTTTTAAAGTTCGCACATTAAATGCGCCTACGTTAAAACCTAACTTAGGTTTAATGAATGATCGTCTACAAGAACCATTTTCGATATTTGGCAACCTAGTATTGGGCTCAGTGTTATGATCTAAACCAACCATATTTATAGTATCTAAAAGAGAGTTATTGTAAGATTGAGGAGAGGAAGGGGAAGGAAAGGACGCAGAATCGAATATAGAGTTGGAATTGCCTGCAGTAGCCTGTTTTCGCTTATCCACCCTGCACGGCTCAGCAGATAAGACGACCCTTTTTATACTGCGCGACGGCCGATGCAGTATGTAATTATTGTAAGTTGTACTTGTCATGGTTATATGTGGACTGTAAAAGAACACTAGGTCGCCCATTCCCAGTGATGGTTTTTATTCTGAGTTTTCCTTCTCCTAGATAGTCTGCCAACCAAGATTGATGAGCACTATCTGCCCAGACGTCAATGGTCAGAGTTTTCTTCAGAAGACAAAACTTGCCATTCGCGTCTGGCTCAATTGCTGTCATTCTGTCACTACACATTTAAAAGACAAAAGTTACTGCCTAGTTATACCAAACTCGAGGCTTCACATGAAACGGGATGATGGCTGTCCCTTTAAGGCCCGGCAAGGTTCATGTTACCAATCCCGG